>CAUYRT010026848.1:0-87055 GCA_963574885.1 Lepilemur ruficaudatus
AAACCAGCCTGAGCAAGAGCGAGACCCCATCTCTACTAAAAATAGAAAGAAATTAATTGGCCAACTAAAAATATATAGAAAAAATTAGCCGGGCATGGTGGCACATGCCTGTAGTCCCAGCTACTCGGGAGGCTGAGGCAGAAGGATCACTTGAGCCCAGGAGTCTGAGGTTGCTGTGAGCTAGGCTGATGCCACGGCACTCTAGCCTGGGCAACAGAGCCAGACTCTGTCTCAAAAAAAAAAAAAAAGAATTCTCCAGCTGTGTAACTAAATATGGCTCAATAGCAGCAGCTGCCTCACTTTAGCCTATCAATTAAAGACTACCACAATTTTCATTTCTCATATTTTCTTGAGAGTAACCAGACATGCTTATGTTATGACAGCATTTGATTGGATTGTTTATCTATTTACATTTAATGTTATTATTGATATGATTGAATTTATATCTGCTTTCACTTTTTTTGTATCTCATTACTAATTTGTTTCTTTGTTCCTTCTTTACTAATTTCTTTTCTATTAAGTGGGTATTTTTCTAGTATAGCATTGTAACTAACTCCTTTTCTGATTTTTTAAATTACATTTTTGAGTTATTTTCTCTGGGATTGCTCGGAGGATTAGGAATCAGAGAAAATTATAGAAAATAATGCTTCAAAATATCAGTATTTTAACACAATGGAAGTTTTTTATTTTCCCCACTCACATAACAACCCAAAATGAATGTTTGCCTGGCAACTTTTAATGAAGAGATTCAGGGACTTAGGTTTCTTCCATCTTTTGGCTCTTCCATCTCAATGACTTCACAATCATTTGCTTTTAGCCAGTGGGTGGGAAAAGATAGATTAAGGAAAGTCCCTTGTTTCTAAGCCACTTGGGCTCAGAAGTAACATCATTCATTTGGACACAAAACTCATTGGCAAGAAATTGTCACATTATTCCCCTCGCTGCTGGTGCAAGGAGCTTTAAAATGTAGTACCTGACTGTGTTGCCAATTCAACAACTATGCTTGATGGAAGGTGAGCCTAAATATTTGGTGGACTGCAAGTTGTTCCTGGCATGCAAGAATAAAGAGTAGGAAACTATTTCAACTATCTAGGTTAAAGAATTTAGTGACTTAGCCTAACATTGTTGTAGAGGAAGTAGAGCGAAAGGATAGATTCAGCATATGTTATATAGATAAATCAATAGATTTGATGTAGGGATGTGAGCTATACTGTAGACAGTAAAATTATTTACTGATATGAAAAAAATAAAACAACAAACAAAAAATTAGAAGAGTTTGAGGAAGAAAGAATGAATTAGTTTTTTGACTTGTTAATTTTGGGCTGCTTATTAGATGTCCAAATGAAAATACAAAACAGGTATTTCATTATGTGTATCTAGAGCTCAGTAAAGTTCTGAATATATACAATTGGAAGACACTGGCATAGAGGTATTAATAATATTTAAAGCCACAAATTTAACAAGATTTTCTAGGGAAAATGTACAGATAAAAAAGGAAAGTCAGCATAGGGTCTGAGTTCCATTGGCTCACAAATATTTTAGAGGACAAACAGGAAGATTGAAGCAGAAAAAGAGACTAAGAAGGAGGTGCCAATATAGTAAAGGAAACACTTTAAACATGTGCTGTCATGGAACCGAAGAGAAGATAGGGTTTCAAGAAGAAAAAAGTGGTCAACTGCGCTTAATGTTTCTGACATTTTAAATAAGGTAAAGAAATATTACCAAGGTCATTTGTGACCTTAATAAGAATATTTTTATCTTCTCTTTTATTTATTCCTAATGTTGTGATTGCTTTAATTGAATAAAATGTATAGCAAGTGATGCTATAACACTTCCAAAGATAAGTCACAATAGGAAATATAATTTCTTCATGACTCTCTTCTCAAGACACTCACTCTTGAAACTCAGTAAATATTCTTTGAGGATTGTAAAACTATCCCACATGAAGAAAACCATGTGGAGAGAAAGGAGGACTCCAGCTAATAGCCATTATCAATTGCTGGGTGTGTAAGTGAACATAACTTCAGATGATTCCAGCCCCCAGCCTTCACATTTTTTAGCTGATGCCTCATGCATTAGAGTGACAAAATCTTTCCTGCAGTGCTTTTTCCAAATTCATGACTCTCAATATCTGTGAATATAAGTAGTTTGTTATGGTTTGAATATGTCTCCTCCAAAATTTATATGATGAAAGTTAATGGCCAATGTAATAGTAATAAGATATAGGGCCTTTAGGAGGTGATTCATCCTTTTGTTGCTCTTCCATACTCCTCCATATGAAAACGCAAGAGTAAGGTACCATCTTGGAAATGGAGAGAGCCAGCCTTCACTAGACACAGAAACTGCCGGTGCCTTGATCTTGGACTTCCTTCCTTCATAATTGTAAGAAATAAAATTATGGTGTTTATAAATTACCCAGTCTCAGGTATTTTGTTATAGCAGCACAAATTGACTAAGTTTTCTTCCATCACATTTTGGGGTACTATGTTATGCAGCCATAGTAACTTGAATACACAATTGGGATTTCAAGGAATAACCAAGAGAAGTAAATTTGGGTGGGAAAAAGGGAAAAAGAGAATATTGGTAAGGATGGGTAGGGGGTAAAGTGTGAAGGCCTTTGAAGACCTTTGTAAGGCCTTTGGCTTTTACTCTGAATGAGACAGGAGCTTTTGGAGGATTATGAACACAAGAGTAACATGATCTGACTTATTTCATCATATGTATTTGCTATTTCTTGAGAAATCCTTGACTTTCTTTGTGTCTTTATTAAAGGTAAATGCAATCCTGTTTCAGTAACTTCTTGTCTAATAGCAAATTTCTGCCTCCATTTTCCTGGAATGTAACTTTAGCTTGGTAGCAAAGAAACCATAAAATAAAGTGCATAACTTGACATTATTTTCAGTTCCATTTTCTTCTTTGAAGAAAGTTACTCAAAGAAAACTATTAAGGGAGACATCCACCTAGATAGCATTTTAATATTTATCTCTGCCTCTTAATTATGCCAAAGAATAATACATTTTGAGCAGAGAATAGTTTGGCTGTATTGCAGATTCTTATCTAAATTACATACTCAAGAGGAGAAAAAATCTTTTGTAATCTCATAGGTCTCTTAAACTCTAGCTCAAATGTTTTGCTCTAAGTCTACATGCCTGCTTGAACAATGCCCAAGCAATCGGTTGAAAATTGAAAATATCAGGAGAATGACACTTAGAAGTATGATTTAGAATACTTATAGTTTATAATATAGTTGTTTGCAGGATGATATATATTTGTGCAGCATGAGAGATCGTAGCATGAGAAAGTGTCCTATTAACAGTTTTACTAAATAATTTTTTATTACTAACCATATTATCTTGCAGAGATGAGAAAATCTAAAGTTGCCATAATTACAAATATTGAGTGCTCTGATATTCTCTAAATTACTTGTGTTTTATTTCTCTATGAAACTTGTAATTCATCAGGTGTCGGGCAGGTGGGAGGGAGGTGGAGAGGATGGGAAAATTCACGCCTAATGGGTGCAGTGTGCACTTTCTGGGGGATGGCCACTCTTGTTGCTCTGACTTGGACAGTGCAAAGGCAATATATGTAACCAAAGGATTTTTTAGCCCTGTAATATTCTAAATTAAAAATAAATTTAAAAAAGGAAATAAGAAAAAGAAGCTAGTAAATGAAAAATAGGATTCTTACTATAATTAAATGGTGAATAATACCTATAGAACACATACATCTATAATATATAAAATATGTATAATGAAAAGGACTCGATGCCATATAATCCTCCTATCATGTCTGAAAGTCCTTAGATTTGTAATCAAGTGCTTAATAGAGTTTGACTTTCAGGAGATCATGTTTTCCTTTCTATAACAAACAATTTTACCGTATCATGTAGAAATTGGAAAAAAAAACCTACCCTAAAAATCAAACTGTAGGATGAACAAGCACATTTTGAAGCACATGATAGTGTTTATTGTTTAAATAGCCATCTATATGTCTAAATTGCATAATCATTTTCAATATCACAAATTAGTTGGATGCTTAGTATAGTTAGTAAGGCTAATAATGTTGCTCTAAATAATTTTAATTCATTCAGAATAAAAATGTATAGTAATTTTAACAATGCACTTCCATTATATATTTATGTCAAAAGATAAAGTCATTAATAGATACAATAGATGTTTCACAGCTACAGGTTTAATCAATACAGTTCAGAAAATGAAGTCAAGACTCACAATTTCCATCTCTAAATGACACCATAGAAGCTTTAGAAATTGAATTTGTCTCATCTTTACCACTTGTTACCCATGAGCATTGAGTGCTATAGCTCTTATATCAAACGAATATTATGGAAAATATCAGATAATATACATAAATCAAGTCTTCTCATCAGATGAAAAGCACCAGGATGTGAAACAAATTCAATTATTTATTTCTCCTGTAAGCATAGAGAATTTCATTGTCTAATATTTATGTCTTTCCTTTGTGTTTTCACATCGACCTTAGAAACTGCCAAGTGAAACCTGCATTCCGATATTTTTTGCCAATGCTCATTACTCAAATTCACCATTTGGTAAACTGGTCTGAGGTCATTATAATCTCTATGTGTAAGAACCACAGATCCTAAATGAAATAATCCCTTGCAGCCAAATCCATTTCCTAATATGAACCAAGTTAATTTCAGCAATGACCTTTAAGATATAGACAAAATTATTTTATTATATTTATGTATCTAAAAAATCGTATTTACTAGATTAGCTGGGACAGCTTTGAACCATTTAAAGATCTGACTAAAGATTTTTCTAAAAGCCAAAGAATTGAGTCAGAATGCAATATGTCAATATAGAAGGCTTCTTCTATAATCAGACCTGGGAACTTTTACTTTTCTGCCTTTCACAGTTTATGAAGGAACTAAATTTGTTTGAAATTAACTTATTAAAGATAACTTTTGCTATATGGTGGTTATCAACCTGCTTTTATGAAAACAGTTATTCTCTTTTCCTTCAAGGAGGTTTTACTGAATTTCACTTCTTATTTATATATTTTGGATTATTTTGCAATTAGTAATATCCTTCTTTTCCTTTGTTGTTCCTTTGTTTCCCTTAAGTCAAATGGAACTAACAGAATTTGATATCCATCTTTTCATTTCTCACTTAAATCTAGTTCTCTCTATTTTTATGGCATGTAGCTACATTTAAATATGTATAACATATACAGATTGAAATACGTGTAAAATATATGTGTGTATAGTCATATTTCAATATTCTGCCATGCTTTATGAGATAAACAATACAGATATTATGCAATTGTGGATGGCATATTATCTAATGTAAACAGCAGAAGAGAAAAAGCATGGTGCAACAATGAGAAGGATTAAAAATCTTTGCATCAGAAATGAGGAAGATACTACTTGAAAAGAAATAAAACAATAAAAACAAAGCAGCAAGGGGTAAAGTATTTACTTAGTTACCTACTCAATGAGGAATTGGTTTTCTACTCTAACACAGCATACCCAGAATGAAAATTTTCCCTTGTATTAAGTATGCATTGTATACATTTTCTTTAAATGATTAATTTTACTTTCCATCTTTGTTTCTGAAAAGTCACAGACCATAATAGTAACAATTAGCTTTAAGAAGGCACTGAACTTAATTTGATTAGTTCTAAGTAAAACCTCAATTTATTTTCTCCTATTTTGAATCTTTATTGTAGTTTTTACCCCCTTATTGTTTTTGCTGTTCAGCATGTAGATGTTCAGGAATGTTAAAGATTGTTGAGCATAGGGTCTTTTACCATGAGTAAACGGATATTGAAAAAAAAAGATCAGGAGATATGAAAATAATTAAGGAGGAAGCAAAGGATGGAGGTGACGAGGAGGGAAAGATAGCTGTAGCTCTTGGTTGAAAACCAAGAAGTAGGTAATTTGTGGGGAAAAGAAGAGAGAGAGGATCTTAGGTATGAATTTACTATTATTGCTAATTGGCAGAAGGAGAGAAGAAAAATAGTGGGCACGAAAAGAAAGGAGAATGATGATAGAGTAGGGTGTTTTGTATAATAATGATTTGTTTGGAGGAAGGGACTACAAAAGCCAGAAGAAGATTTAGTTCAGAAAGAATGCAGGATTCTTGAAGAGGAAAAATGAAGAGAAAAAAAGAATTATGGAAACATTCAAGATATTATGAAACATAACTTCCTTAAGACTGCTCTTTGCTGAAAGTAATAGAATAAATGATTATATCCACCCATAATAAAATAAATGCTTATATCTCTTATGGATTATAAACTCCTTGAGGGCAAGAACCTTAAAAAAGTTTTTAATTAGCATAAAATGCAATTATATTCACACTAAGAGTTTGGGTAACCAGATACTTGTTATGGTAACCTAGATTTTGTAACCTAATTTGTAATAGCAGAAGAGGTCTGATGTGTCAACAAGTAAAGAAATAAATATAAATCAGTGACTTTTTTAGTAAGACAGTAGGGTACTATAACCATTAATATTGTTATTTAGTTTATTGAGTGCACTTTGTCACTTTTATGTTGTCTCTACTGTACTGTATAATCTTAATTATGAAAACTCATATCCATACAATCCATGTGAAAAAGTAATGTTAGAACCAATTCCAGCCGCCATTCATTGAAAATGCAAATGTAAAAAGAACAATTATGGAGTTTTCATTTAATACAAACTTAAATTTGGTCACAGTTCTAAGCAGTAGAAAGCACTCTGCTTTAAAATCTGGAGATATTTGTGGAAATTACATTTTAATTAAGCGATATAGGCACATATTTATTAATATTTGTATACGAACTCTTGTTTGGATTGTTAGGCAACTGCAATAACCAGAAGACACGGCAAGCAGCTCCATAGATACGTGATAGACATCGCAGGCCAGTGGGTGGGATGTTGAGATCACCTCAGACAGG
Source organism: Lepilemur ruficaudatus (assembly GCA_963574885.1). NCBI lineage: Eukaryota > Metazoa > Chordata > Mammalia > Primates > Lepilemuridae > Lepilemur > Lepilemur ruficaudatus. Next base: position 6,922 of record CAUYRT010026848.1, read on the forward strand.
AAGAAAAAGGAAGAAATTATGGTATCTATTAAAAAGAAAGGTCTCACAAATAAGCAGGTTTAACCATGAAAAGAAGTTAGGAGGTTTGACTAAGCATGTGGATGATATATTTTGACACACGCACATGATGAGAGAGAGAGAGAAAGAAAGAAAACAGAGCCAGAGAGGTATTGTCAATTTGACATAGATTCCTTGAATCTAAGCAAAGAAGGGACTCTTTCTCTGAACATGTCTATTCCCATCCAATGCAAAAAAACCTTCTGCAAAAATGTCCACTATCGGCAGTTCCATTTTTATAGAGTTTTTCTAACTTTAAACTAAAAGCACTGCCTCCATAAGTCTTTAGTTATGCTTTCTACCGGTTCATGTAATAAAATTACCTTCGTTTCAAATAACAGAAATATATAATTTTGGTGAGAGTAATCATATTTCACTAATCCATTTCTTTTCCCCACAAATTATCCCTAGTTACATATTATTGTACATTACATTGTTTTTCATCCTTCAGCATAGGATTTGGCATGCTTTAGTTTGAATTTTTTTAAAAAAATATGTAACAAGATAAAATTTCTTCTAGGAATCACTTTTGGTTTTATGGACTATGCAAGCAAAAAAAAAAAAAAATTTAAATGTTTACCTCTTGAGAAGGTTTAGGGATCACTCTTTAATTGATATAGAATTTTATTCCAGGCACATGGTCGATTGGTGGAATGACTTTCTGACAGGAGGTTGACAAACAGCTGAAGGAAAAGGTAACATAGCTTTGAGTTTTCAGTGTAGGCTTTTGGTAGTTTCAATTTGAATTTACAGAGTACCAGACTCTCTCAAATTCATGTATAAGTACAAATATAAATAATCTTTGTAATTTCTGCTATATTATTTATAGTTATGTATATTTACATTTACATAGAGAGAGAGTAGGAAAGAAAAGATTTCTTTCCCCACTCATTGTTAGGTTCATTGCTGAGAAACAAACAACAAAATATTAACAACAGAAAATCATGCACATATATTTAAGTTTTACATGATGGGAGTCTTCAGATATGAAGATCCAAAGAAACTGGAGAGTTTGTAGTTTTACAGATATCGTGCAGAAGTATGATTGGAGGACAAAAGGGCATGATCTAATGGTAATAAACTGGGGGACACTTACCAAGACCTACTTTTTCATATTCTTCTTGGCATCACTGCTGCTTCATTCTTTTCTTCCAGGTATAGGAAATATCTCTTTGAAATGAGGGTCTTAAGACCTACTCTAGAGGCGTGTCATAGAATTCTTCTATGGCCTGCTTTGTGGGAGAATGGTGAGAGAAAGTCTGAGAGAACTTCCTGCTCTGCTATTTCCTCATATGCCCAGGTACTATGTTTTGTGATATCATGTCGTGGACCATGTCAATATATTTATATACTAATATATTAATACATTTATATATTTGTTTTTTCTTTAATGTTTATATCAAGAATTACCTGTGTATATATTGGTGTATTCATTTATCTTTATCCACTTCACTGTACCATAAAGTTAATGATAATTAAAAAACATTTAAGGAAAATAATAACTTTGTAAGCCTAAATGATATACTTATATGGTATTTATTAAAAAAATGAATAATGTGTTCATACTTCTGTAGCAAAGAAAACAAAACAACTTTGTTCAACCTGTAAATCAGAGAAACTCAAACTAGGAAAAGGAGAAGATATTCAAAGGAAAGTCAACACAGATTAATTATTTTGTACCATTCTGTTAAAGAGTTGTCTTGAATTACTTCACTTAATCATCACGTCATTGACTGCTGTGTGACCTTGGGCAAATTGCTTAGGCTCCTGTGGTCTCAGTCTTCTTGTATCTGAAGTTAAGAATCTAAGTTTGACAAACTCTGGTGTTTTTCACTGTCCCCAAAGTGCATGCATTTTATAATCTGAAAATGTACTGCTAATTCTTATATGAAAAACTCATAAAATGTTAATAAACTGAAAATATACTTAGTATTTCACAAGAAATGTAAATATCCATTTAATAAGTAAAAACATTTCAATGATATATACTATTTTCTAATATTTTATTACAAAAATAGAATATTAGAGAAATAAAAATAAGATTCACAATGTAAAAAAAATAACAACTATATGAGGAAAATATTAGTAAACCTTGGCTAAAAAATGTTCAGATGTCTTCATCTTAAACTGAACATGGATTTTAAGATTACTAAATTTTAATGAAAGTAAATTTTGAATATTTCAAGAATAGACATAATTTAGCTTTGTCTAATATTATATCCAGATTACACTTATCTAATATTACATTTAAATTATATCTAATGTGGTAGTGCCCAACATATGTTCAATAATATTTTTGAATGAATTCTGCACATTGGAACTTTTATTGTGTACCTTTGCTGTCAACTTGGAAGCAAGAACATGGATTTTAGAGTTACCTAAATTGAGTCTAGATCCTGGCTCTGATACTTGCTGGCTGTGGGACCTTAGACAAGTGACATGAGCTCTTTGTGATTCTGTTTCTTTGCGTAGATTTTGTACAGATAGATGTGCTGTAAATACAAAGAGCAAAGAACAGTGCTTGAACACACTAAGTACTATACAAGTTCTAGCTGTTATGATACCATAATTTGTTGTTATTACTTTTTTGTACTTTTTAAATTATATGAATACAGAGGAAACTAGAATTTTTTATGCCTATTAACCTTACATACTTAGATTATGACTTTCACTACATACACTGACCTTTTTTTTCCTTTGTTTTATTTGAACATAGATGGCTTGAATAAAAGGAAATTTACACTTAACTAAACATATATCATTAAAATATACCTATTCATTCATTTCAGATAAAACAATGAAAAGAAAAGGATGAAGATACCTCTTAATACTCTGGTTATAGAAAATGAAGGCTTTATAACAAGAGGTAAAACCTCAATGTTCCAAATAAGAAATCAAAGCATTTCATGCTTTCATTCAACAAATATTCATTGTGTACCAATATGTTAACATTGGACATCATGTTCTCAACCATTCCTATAGAAATGTACTGATAATTGTTACCGGAAAAACCCATAAAACTATACCTGCCATCAAGGAGTTTACAGGGTTTAGAAGAGAGAAGATTTGTTACAACATTTATATCCTAAGGTGAAAAGAAAGAAACTCCATGATAGTACTTTTGAAGTTACGAAAAAAAAGATGATGTCATATACAACAGGGAGGTCATGGGGAGAGGCCTCAAGAAAAACACTATACATAAGACAGGTGGCATTTTGAGTTGAGCAAACAAAGATGGATGGAATAGAGAGAGTTGAACATTTCAGGCTGAAGGAGTAGCCTAAAGAAAAACATAGAAAAAATGAGTAATATTAAGGCAAGAAAAATTAGATGACATTTGATTATTTTGAGTGACATTAAAGTAAATTAGCGAATAAATTTTCTTTGATAATAAAAAATATTTAAACACAACTACAATTAATAGATCTCTATTTTTTCTTTTATTGAGAATACTCATATTACACTTGAATAGAATGACTTCATTTAAGTGCTAATTAATACATGAAAAATATGAAACAAAATCCTTTGGGTTATATCTTTCCCAGCTCGCAAAGAATTGCTATTTTTTGAGTTAACAGACTCATAAAAAGCCTATACTTTTAGCAAGAAAAGTTCTATAAACTTTTAAACTTAAACTGAAATAGATACTACACACAAAGAAAAGTAGACTTCAAATAAGTTTAGAAATCATTTTCTAACTACACAGTACCGTACAGTGCAGTGCAGTATTTTACAGTAGTACGGAATGACTTGTTGAAAAGTAACAATCAGTTTCATCAGTTTTATTTCATGCTGAAAACCTTTTGTTACTAATAGTAAAAGAATAAGAATCAGTGCAAATAATACAGTGGTTTTAAATTCAAGGGAGTTTTATATTTTTATGATGTTTTCTTATTGCTTAGTAATCTAATACGACAGCATTTGAAAAACAGTATTAGTGAAACATTTAAAATATTTGGGAAGGAAGGCAGGCAAGGCAGGCAGGCAGAAGTGGGAGAGAGAGTAAGAGGGGGAAGAAGGGGAGAAAAAAAAGAAGGGTGAGAGGGTAAGTAAATAACGGGAGGTGGAGATGAGAGAAAGAGGGGAGAGAGTTTTCATAATAATAATTTAGTGTTTTTGTATCTAGATCAAAAATATTCTCTTTCAAAGATTACTTGCTCCAGTCATTTTAATAAGCATTTTAAAGGAAACTAGTGGCATTGCTCTCTTAATAAAATTCAAGGCCACTGAGAAAAATATATTTTTCCCATAAAAATGAGCAATTTCAGGAACCTTCTAAAGAGCATATGGTCACCACTAATCTAGTGACTTAATCCTCTCCTTTGGGTCTCTTATTCTGTTTCAGGTTATCTATCCTTTGCCTCCAGGCAGGACTACAACTAAGCCGTGTAAGACAGATGGGTTTCTAGCCTAGTCAAGATTTCTAAGGAAGTCATTTCCATAGCCTCTCAACATTAATCAAAATAACCAGCCCCAGAATTTAGGAGAATAGCAAAATATCCCAAGTAGGCAAAAGTTTTTGGTATACTTTATGTTTAATGTCTAGTAAACAATGATTTTTCTCCTTTTCTAATGACGTGTGTCTGAAACATTTTAAGATACATAATAGCTGATGTGATTAAACACAACCTATTAAATCTCCGTGTTTTGAAATGCATTTATTCTTTCATTCTGCAAATGTAAAATCTAGTTGGTAAACAAACACAAATGAAATAGTTTGCATATCATACAAGGTTCCTTACCTGTACATAGATCGTAAGCTTCCTTTTGTTTTTAAATATATTGTTTTCTTTATAATCTTTAGAGCCTATAATTCGCTGTGATTTTTCTTCCAATCAATTCAATCCTCAAAACATCTGAAAATTTTATTTTCTAAAAACCAATGTGCTATTTTACAAGGAAAGGTTACCTCTGACAAAATAGAATTTAAATAAAATATAGAAAAACCTAAGCTGCTTACCTGACTTATAGGGCTTTCCATAATTTTGTCTTATCCTATCATCTGCTTTTACAGCTAATTTAATATTTTTATCCATCATAATTCCCTGTCAATGCTGACAACTTCTCCCTGTGTTCAAACATATATTCCTAGGCTTTGTGAGCATATACCCTCCACATCACACATTATCTCCGTTCCTTATCGTCATGCTCAAATCCAATACATCCATTAAATTTCCACTAAAAGTGACTCATGCAAAATGGTGCCTCCCTCCATCCAGAGTAATAACAATATTAGTAGCTTTTATCAAACTATAGCTATCTTATTACTTACTACGCATCAGTTAATGTAGTTCAAGAAAGGTGAGAAGCATAACACATGTATTATTAACTTATTTGTCCCAAAAAACATCCAATGACCTAAGCATTACCCCTAATTGAAAAAATTTTAAAAACCTGAAAAAAATCTAAGACAGATATAAATAACAACATTTACTAGCAATTATTGGGGGTTTTACTACTTTTGATGCACTGTTCTAAGCCCAGTTCATCTTCTTCTTCTTTCTATATTAGGCTTTCTATATTAGGCTTCCTATATTAGGCTGCTATCCAATGAAATAATAGGTTAGTGATGAACAAATATTTCCAACGTAGGATTTGGTTTTCATGTCATTGTAAAGAAATTCCCTTTAATTTCAGGACAATTAACATATCACAATAGCAATAAAGTTTTCTTTTTAGAGTGAAGTAGCATTCTATGAAAGGTTAAAAGCATGGAGTAGAGATTCATATTTACAACTACTTACTAAATTATTAAGAAAATGTGTGTGTTATATTGAAACTTGTAAACAAAGAAAAATGCTGATCTTTATTGTGAACAACATCATGATTCAAGACTCCTGTTGAAGATTCTCATGAACTCTGGACCTAACTGTATTACTAAATTATCTCTGAATAATATATGCATATACATATATATACACACAGATACACATCTACTCACATGCATACTCATACATGCACGTACATACACATGCATGTGCACACACATAGAGTCCCCAACTATCCATGTGGGGTTCCCATTCAAAATAGTTAATCTAGGTACATGATCAATCTAGTTTTTTAAGTTACACATACATTAATGAAAAATATGATTAAGCTAATAGATTTTGCAAGGTATCAACTCCATTTCAATTTCAAAGTAATATTAATTACCTCACTACATTTTAGTAAATTTTCATCAATTACATTTATTAATAAAACTGAAACTATTTATAATACAATAAACACAGACTAATTACCCTATAAAGGAAAAGGTCTGTCTTTTATTCCTGCCTTCCATAAAAGTTGATATATATAGCATTCCAAATCATATTCCTGATTTCAATCATTTTTTTTATTTCAGGATATTACGAGAGTACAAATATTTTGGTTACATTTTATGTCTTTGCATCACCCAAGTGAGGATTAATTTCAATCTTAATTCAAAATGAAATCGATAGGTCTGTAGTAGAAATTCATTAAAATAAAGACAGGTAACAATGACAACAAAAACATAATAGACATCTAGCCACATCAGAATTTTTAACTATATGTAAAAAGATTATATTCTTGCTGTTGCTCTGAAATTTTCTATAGATTTAAGAAAAAGTGGCATTTTAGATAAGAAAAAATATATGTCCATATGTCACTTTAAGTTGGTGTACATTTTGAAAAAGTACAAAAATTCTTCGTGTCCTAGCTTTTTCAAATAGATTTTTAATAGGTTCCCTTTCAAAGTACCATTATTATCTTCGTGAAAGAAACAAAATATTGTACAAAGTACATTTATAGCATTATTTTGAAGTTATGAAATTATGTAAGTAAAATGTTTTGCAATTTTTGAATGATTCGTTTCTACGTACACTTGCTGATACTTAAATAGTGCATGCTACGTGATTTTTCCTCATCACTAATTGCCTTCTTAATAAATTCTGTTAATAAAATAAATAGACATCTACTTCACTTTCATTGGGAAACATTTTTAAAGTGATTTTATATGTTTTCTTCCTCTAAAATAACTTAGCAGTACAAAAGTGGAATTTTTCTTTTATCCAAGCCCTGATTAAGCAATGTAAACTAGCCTCATATTGAAGAAGAACTTTCTCCCTTGTTTGTTCTTGCCAAGAACTCTATATTTCATATAAATGCCTCACTCTAGGGGTGGATGGATTTCAGCTGTGTATGATGCATTTTCTTTCTTGGAAATTGTTTCGGGATTCTTTAAGATAAAAAATCTATACAAAAGTTATTATTATTGGTTACCTGTCTTGGTTCCTTGATTCCTATATTGACTATTTTCCAAAGGTAATTTTCATTAAATCCTACACCGTTACATTGCTAGACCTTCACCTCTTTATGTTCATTTCAGTCAGTACTCTCAGACTCAGAAACGTTTTGGTAAAAAGCGATCTTTCTGTGATTGATTTAGGGATGCAGGGGGAGAATTTTGTGACGCGTTTTTTTTTTTCCCTGTAAGATTTCTCTTTCAAGTCCCTCAATCTGATGTGAGGGACACGGTAGTCTCTAATCATACTCTAATCTCTATTGGTTTAAATCCAAATAATTTCCTTCTACACCCTGCTCAGTTGAGACTTAAATCCTTTATTATTCAATGATCCTATTTTTAAACTCTGTTTGGGAAAGCAGTGGTGACTTCTGATGCTAATCCTATTCAGTCCACTGACTCTATCCCCTTCAGGGAAATGGCCAAGTATTTTTAAGGGGGTAAATATACAGTCAGCTGCATAACAAGAAAGAGAGGGAAGCCAAGTTAGAATTTTCAAAACTATAGAGGATAATAAAAATGGAGCCTTTATATTAAAACCTAAGTATATTTATTCTGATGAGCTACCTATTAATTCCATCGGAAATAACTAGTTAAATCCTTTAGTCACAGTTTTTCATTGCCTGGGATTGAAGGATAAGCATGTGGTTTCATATTCAAGGCAACAGCTCTAGCAAATCCTGTTAGACCCTTCAAATGAAAATCTAACCCAACCATATTATTCCATGTTCAAAGTCTGAATAAACATATTAATTAATATGATGATAGTTCTTAGGTTGTTCCTTGTTGGCTTTCTTTTTAGAAGTTTAACATGGCCAAAAATAAATAAATGAATAAAAATATGTAGCAGAGAAAGCTCTGGGCTGGGAGTCAGGATACATTTGAGATTCTCATGACTGTAAAGAAAGTATATAAAGTTTAGATATTAAGCCACTGTTTTATAATGGAAAGAAGTTCAGATAAATGATAATGATGCCATTTTAGCTTTAAAAGTCTACAAAATTTATCAAAAAATAATGCCTTTATGGACCTAACCCGATAATGTAGTAACAATCAATTTTGTTAATACAACTTGGTCACTTATCTCTTTTTCTTGTCATGAAAATAGAGATGATGTTGATCCTTTATATCCTCTTTCATGCTATTGTGCCTGCTGGACTTTCTACATAGTATGACCTGCTGCTCCCTGTCTGTTTTCATTTTTATTCTTTAAGGCCAAAGTCCTAGTAAAATCTCTAATTTTCTTTTCCTACTCTGGGAGAAATAACCTGTACCTTGGTGCTACTTAACTTTACACCTAACTTTGCCATAGTACTAATCACACTGTCTTGTAATTGTGTGTTGATTTACAAATTCATTTTTATATTCAATATGAGCTTCCTGAGGACAAGATTCATGACTTATTGCTGGTATTAACATGTGAATCATAAAGATACTGCCCCCAAAGTATTTGAGAATGAAAGACTGAATGAATGATTGGCTATTCTGACATTTCCTTTCTCAACCCTTCTGAAAAAACAATCATAAATTCTTAGATAATGATACCATGAGAATAATCATTAAATATTAGATTCAAGGTATAAACAAGAAAAAAATCTTAATGTATATTACATAGTGTTTATGAACCTAGATTCGTAAATAGAAAGTCCTGGGTTTGAATCCTGCTCTCTCTTTCTTTCTAGATAGGTGACATTAAGAAACTCTCTGGACTTTCTTAACCTCATGGTTCTCATCTTACATTAGGACACTGTTATTATTAATGCCCCATTTTCACCTTTTCCACAACTCTTTAATAACTTCTAGTATATATCTGATAAACCACAAATTTTGTGTGTGTGTATATATATATAAACATTTAACAATATGTTAAGTGTTTCTATCATTGATAACCGAAATCCACAAAATTCACTTCTCTTAGAATATTAAGTAAAACCTGGATATTGGTAGAGTCAAATCTGCATTTTTTGACTTCTAGTCCTGGCTAAGATGGAGCAAACCCACTATAGCCCATCTCCCCTCACTTATTGCAACTAAAAATCTATACCAAATACAGAAAATACCCACACGAGGACTCTGAAAAGTAAATGACTGCTTTCAAATTCAGTCAAAAATCAAAACACAAAGAATGATTGGAAGGGTAGTAAGTCTTTTTGTTGTTGTTTTCATTCTTTATCACCTGGTTTTGGGCAGTCTGAATTGCAGAACGGCACAGTGGGAAGAGAGCAAAATCTCCTAGGGAAAACCCCTATGGATAGAAGAGTAGAAAAATTGGACTTTGAGATCCCAGGGTTGTGAGAAAAATTATTATTATTTTTCTTTCTAGTTGTTTTTTTCTCTTATACCTGCACTGGGGCCAACCCCAACCACAAGTTGCACTGCTATGGTGCTGACAGTGGCATGGGCACCTGGAGTCCTTAAAGAGAGAAAATCCTGATCTTTAGCCATAGGAGCTGGAAAGACAAAAGTCTGAACTGAATGTGAAGAGTCTCCATTATTTTGTTCTCTCTCTTACTTATTCAAAATCTCACCTTAAGGATGGATTTGTCCTGTGGAATTGTGTGGCAGCACAGAGGCTAAAATTCTGAGAGAAGCTAATTTTCCATCCATAGGGTCTGGGAAATGAAGTTCTTCAGAACTGGAAGTTGTGGAGAAAATATTGAAGCAGATAGAGGTAGGGAAGCAGATTCTAATTCTATGTATAAACAAATACATGAGCTTGGGCTTATCCCAAACATCAGCATATACATAACACACCCAATAAGGCAGAGCAAAATATTGAAAAGTGAACTATAATATAAATCAACAATCAAATATTTTAGTCCTAGAAGATCTCCTTAGTCAGGTATGGGCAGACAGAAATAGTATAGCAATGTCTAAAGGTACAATGACATTGGAGCCACTGCCCACAGAAGGTGAGATAGGACTTTCTGTCTGAACCTAACCATGTAAATTGCCTTCTAAAGCAACGACAATGTTACAACAAATAACATTCTCCAGAGGATTTAAGGAAGGCCCAGAATCCCACAATATAATATTCAAAATGGCCACATACAGTTAAAATAATAAAATACTATAAAAAAGGAAAAGCTTACAAATAACTAGGAAAAAGACAATTAGATGTCAACTACAAGATTATCATGATGATGGTATTATCACACAAAGAGTTTATAGAAACTTTTTAAATATAATCCATGAGGTGAGGATAAACATTCTTAAATGAATGAAAAGTAGTTTATAGCAGAGAAATAAAAATCACTGGAAAGCTCTAAATAGAAGTCTTAAAAAATAAATTTATAGGATCTGAAATGTAAAAAATGCTAGATGGCCTCAGTATCAGAATAGAGATGACAAAAGAAAAAATTGGTACACCTAAAGATAAATGAATAAAAATTATTAAATCTAAAGAGTAGAGAGAAAAAGATTAAAATTGTAACAAAATAGTTCTCCACACCTATTCAGTATTATGCTGGAAGTCCTAGACAGTGCAGTGAGGAAATTAAAATAAATTAACGTAATAGAGGAGGGACAAGAGAATAAAACTGTATCTATTTGTAACATAACCATCTATATGGTAAATTTCATATGGCATCTACACAAAAATCTCCTATAGCTGATAAATTTAGCAGGATGGTAGGATACAACATCAGTACTAAAATATCTGTTGTGTTTTTAAATAATATTTGAAACTAAAAATTTAAAAGCAATTTTTTATAAATTATTTATAAGAGCACACAAAAATTGCAGTACTTAGACATAAACCTTACAAAATATGGCCTAGATATGAGTGTTAAAAACTACAAAACACAGAAGAAAGAAATAAAAGAAAATCTAAATAAATGAAGAGCTACACTAGGTTATGATTGGAAGACTGAAGAGTATTATGTCAGACTCTGCAAATTCATCTATGTATCAATGTAACCCAAATCCAAATCTCAGCAGAATTTTTCATAGCTATCAAAAAGAAGATTCTAAAATTTATACAAAAAAGAAAATAATGAAGAATTCACACTATCTGATTTCAAGACTTACTATTAAGCTACAGGAACCAGGACAGTGTGGTATTGTCAAAAGAACAGACATGTAGATGAATAGAACAAAATGGAGAGCCCAGAAATAGACCCAAAAGATATGATCATTTCGCACAAAAGTGAAATGGTAATTTAAAGGTGAAAGAATAGTTTTTTTCAACAAATGTACTGGAACAATTGGACATCAGTGTGCAAAAAAAAAAAAAAATTGAGTCTTTACCCACACCTCATGTTTTATACAGAAATGACTTCCAAATAAACCATAGACTTAAATGTAAAACCTAAAACTTTTATGAGTGAGTAAACACAGGAGAAAATATTTGTGGTCATGTTTTAAGCAAACTATTCTTGTATGTGACACAAAAAGCATGATCCATCAAAAAAAAATTGAAGTTCTATCAAAACAAAAAAATAACAGAAAATGAAACAACAGTAACAATATTGAAACTGATAATAAAAATATGGGTGAAAATGCAGAGCAACTAAAACTCTCACACATTGCTGGTGGGATTGCAAACTAGTACAGCCTCTTTACAAAGGAGTTGAGTAGATTCTCATAAAGTTAAACATACATTAATCATATATGATCCAGTAAATTTTACTGTATATATACACTTTAGAGAAATAAGTTGCAAATGAATGTTTATTGTGGCTTTACTCTTAATTGTCAAAAATTGGATACAACCCAATTTTTCTTCAATTAGTGAAAATATAAACACACTATGGCACATCCATGTGATGAAACACTACTCGATAACAAATGGTAATGAACTACCATTACACACAACATGTGTTAACTACAAATGCATTGTGATAAGTGAAATAATGCTAGACTAAAAAGACTACAAACCATATGAGTCTATTTTTATGCCATTCTAGAAAAGGCATAACTATAAGAATAGAGAACATTTCTATGGTTGCTAGGAGTTAAGAGTAAGGGGAATGATCAACTACAAAGAAGGAAATGTTATGGCTTGGTGCATATTTACTACAGTTGTGGTTATAAAACACTATCATTTATCAAAATTCATAAAATTGTTCACAAAATGAGAAAATTTTATAGAAGGTAAATTTTTAAAATTACATTTTTAAACATAGGACCTGTTTTTCATAAGTTTTCTAGCTGTATTTTCTTTTTCATTTATTTATTAAGAAAGAAAATATTAGTGGCGTAATTTGCCAAGCACTAGAATTAGAGACAAGCATTTAAAAAAAGGAGGACAATATTTTTGCCTTCATGGAGCTTACTTTCTACTAGGAGGAAACAGACGATGACCATGGTCGCTAAGCAAAATGTATAATGTTATATGATGATAAGAGTTAAGGAGAAAGATAAAGTAGGAGGAGGATTAACTGTTACAGTGGTCATATTATTACATAAGATGGTTAGGGAAGGTTTCACTGGCCATAGAAAACCTCACTGAGAACAAAATGTTTTAATTATATATATATGCTTACAATTTTTTTCTCACTGTCCCTCAGTTGTCTAAAGAGCACAAATAATACAGAGTATGTGATGATTCAATATTAATTAAAACATTTTGTAACAGTGAAATCTTCCCTAACCATCTTATGTAATAATATGACCACTGTAACAGTTAATCCCTTCATATATATATATATATATATATATATATATATATATATTTCATGATTTTATATGTAGAAAAATTCAGGAAAGGATAGTGAAGATCCTACCTAATTTTTATCTGTAATATTTTTCATTTCATTTTAGAAATCATCCTAAATGTCACTTTTGATATTCATAGCCACACTTTGCTAAATTGCTCCCAAAATTCTCAGATGGTCACAACTCATGTTATTAGCAAGCAGTGGTGTAGAAAAAAACAGGTGCTTCAATAAAATACATGGACATTTTGATTGCTGAAGTGACATTTATAAGAATAGAAAAAAATGCAATATTTTTATATATTGCGTGATAATTCTGGTAGTTAGAACTAGTTATATTAGCTAGTTATACTAAATACATATGGATAAGAAAAAGCATGAATTCAAAATGGCAGAATCAGGCCTAATTTTGAAGCAGCAAAAATCTTATTTAATGCGCTACTAAAGAAATGAAAGATATTATCAAGTCAAAAAGCATTGGAAACATGTATGTCAACCCGAAGACCAATATAAAAACATACATGAATTAATCATTAACTTTTTAAATGAATGCGATTTGATATTGCCAATTCAAGAAGTTATTTATTTAAGCTATAGGTACTTGATACTATTTTATAGTACTCTATCACATAATTTTCCATTATAAAGCATACTAATGAATGTTATTAGGTGTATTAAGTGTTCATATATTTTGTTGAAATGTTAAAAAATGGTCTGTTTATTTGAGTTTCAAAGTAAAAGACCCTTTGGTTTGAATATTGGAGTATTAAGGGAACTTGGGCAGGATAATTCTATATAAAGTATTTGTATCTTTTATTTTCAAATTTATAAAAATAGTTTCATTAAGAGTATATTCTATAAATTTATGTTGTTAAAATTAAAGTGTAAAAATTGAATTTAACACTCTTCTCAAAAGAAAAAAAACAGTGGCTTCTCTTTACAGAAAGTCAATATGATACTGACTTTTGTATCTTAATAGCAGCTGGGTAATAGGCACTACCGTTTAACTGCCTTGAGGATGCTTCTGGCTTTCCCATTTCTATTCTGTCTGAATTTTAACTCGTTTTAATTTTTCATCTTTTTCTGTGGAGATTAAATTTAATATTTTATTATTAGTGCCTATATGTGCGTGAATAGAGGCCCATAAATTCTTTGCTTTTGTGTTCTGTTTGTGATATACATATACACACGCACATACATTATATATATATCACTTCCTTTGCTTAATTATGAAGCATCGTATTTATATCCACAAGTCCATGCATCAACTAGAATATTAAGTTATATTTTAAAAGGGCAAAATAATGACACGAATGTCAATTTCATCCCACCATATTTGATCATATGCTGTATTCTTCTGTCAATATTCATAACTTTATTTTCTTTTCTACATATTTGAGTCATAATATGCACTAGTATTATTAATTTCTGTGTGTCACTATAATAAGTCCCCAGATAAAAATTAAATTATTTAAGAACAGAAATAATGTTTTAAGGTACTTTACATATACCTCAAATATGTGCTAATGAATTGATTTAAAATAGTCATGGCTGGCCGGGTGCGGTGGCTCACGCCTGTAATCCTAGCACTCTGGGAGGCCGAGGCGGGTGGATCGCTCAAGGTCAGGAGTTCGAAACCAGCCTGAGCAAGAATGAGACCCCTGTCTCTACTACAAATAGAAAGAAAGAAATTAATTGGCCAACTAAAGATATATATAGAGAAAATGAGCGGGGCATGGTGGCACATGCCTGTAGTCCCAGCTACTCAGGAGGCTGAGGCAGTAGGATCACTTGAGCCCAGGAGTTTGAGGTTGCTGTGAGCTAAGCTGACGCCAAGGCACTCTAGCCCGGGCAGCTGAGTGAGACTCTGTCTCAAAAAAAAAAAAAAATAGTCATGGATGCATAATGAACACACATATATGCACAGATTTCATTTGCCTTAATTCAATAATCACTTATTGAGCAAAAATTCTGTTATGCATGTTTATATAGATGAATGTTTCCTTTATTAATTTTTCAGGGGTATTTTCATGACTTTGAATAACCAGTTAATGGAAAGGTATTTAGGACAACAAATTTTTCTGTACTTAGAGCAAGATGCACTCATATATTTGAGTATGTATGTTAATATAATTAGTTGAATTTTTACATCTCATTTTTACTGTTCACATTTTTAATGTCATTTGCTTTATTATAGTCTGAACTCACTTGTTATTATGGCCATTACTCTACTGCTACTCAGTAAAAGTCTTATTCTTATCAATTTGTATGATACCTTTCATTGAGAGAATTAATTTTCAAACACACACAAACCCACTCTTAGACATTCTACACCAGTATTGGCACTTAACAGAAGAAACTTGAATACCTTTAACAAAAAATTGGCTATATCAAGGATCTTATGGATGATAATATAATTTTTACTATGCTAACAAAAATCAAAGAATAGTTAAGTCATTAGAGAACTGTATTTTGTATAGAGATGTCAATTTAGATCCCATTTTCATTATTAATTACCTATAACAGTAGGTAAGTCATACTCTGGCTGAGCTCCTTCATCTGTAACATTAATATGTTGAGTAGAGAAAAGGTAAATTACTTAAAATGAGTCTGAGGATAACTACCTAATTGTGAGAAAATAAACTTGGACACCAAACTTACTCCTTAAGCCAAAATAAATCCTATGTGCTTAAAGATTTAAATATAAATAAAAAAACACAAAAGACCTAAAATTAAAAGTTACTTTATTTTAGTTGTATAGTTTAGAGTTTGGGAAATCCTTTATAATCACAACAGAGAACTGAAAAGCTACATAGGAAAAAAACATAGTTCATAAATGTGATTATATAACTTTTAAAAAATAGTTAACAAAATATATACAATTTTAAAGGACAAACAATCTGGATAAAATATAGAGAGAATAAAGTGAGAAATAAACATCTCCTTAATATCCTTAATACGCTAGAAGCTCATTAAATCAATAAGAATAAAATTTAAGACTCAATAAGAATGAGCACAATATTAATAGCAGTTTAGACAGAGAAAGAGAACAAGAAGTAAACGAAATATATTAAGTATATGTAAATATTAGGTAATTAAATATGAAATTTCTGATTTCGAATCAAAAGTGTAGCTTATTATATCTCAAACAAGAAGCAGTACAATTAATCAAAGTATGCACCTAACCTGTAGACATAGTTTTGCCATCTTAACAGTAGCTTGGTTATGCCAGCAGTGAAGAAGTCTGGAGAGTGAGTGACAATGAAATCACAAAAGCATTTTCCACAGCTCATTGAGAATTGAATATTTCGCTCGCAAAAAGTGATCCAAAGCCTGGAAGAAGTGGTAGTTAGCTGGTGCAAGGTCTGGTGAATACAGTGGATGACAGAGAGTTTCCAAATCCAGATTCTGTAGTTTGAGCAGGGTTGTTTGTGTGACATATGGTCCAGCATTGTCTTGTAAGAGGATTGGCCTGTCTCTTTTGACCAATCTTGGCTGCTTAATTGCAAGCATCCTCATCATTTCATCCAATTGGTTGCAGTAGACATCTGCTTTAATCCATTGACCAGGTTTGATGAAGCTATAGTGGATAATACTGTTTGGACCACCAAACAGACACCGTTAGCTTTTTAAATAAATATTCGTGCTTGGGCTGTGTTTCAGCACTTCATCTTTATTTAACCATTGTGCTGAACTCTTGCAATTGTCAAAAAAGAATCCATTTTTCATCACACGTAACAATACGGTGTAGAAATGGTTCACCTTATGTTGTTACTGCAAAGAAAGGCAAGCTTAAAGGCAATTTCTCTTTTGATGCTCATTTAATTCATGCAGAAAGCATATATCCAGCTTCTTTACCTTTCCCATTTGTTTCAAATGGTCTAAGTTTGTTGGAAGAGTAATGTCAAACCGTGCTGCTAATTCACATGTAGGTAGAGATGGATTCGTTTCCACTGCAGCTTTCAGCTGATCATTATCTACCTTGGTCTCAGGTTACCCACATGGCTCATAATCAAGATTAAAATCACCAGAATGGAACTTCTCAAACCACTGATGTACCGTGCATTCATTAGTCACATCCTTCCCAAACACTGTTGATATTTTAAGCTGTCTGCACGGCATTGGTTCTATGAGGAAACTCATATTCAAAAATAACACAAATTTTTGACTTATATATGGATTCACAAAAATTGTTCTAAAAAAAGGTGAATGATAATCACAAACCAAAGCATACATTTGAAAGACTGAGCATGTACCTTCACAATAAAAATAAAACAACAAGTGTCAAAGTGAAATGTCAGCGATATCAATCACCAAACTTAGCACTTAAGGAAATTGGACATTCTACTTAAAACCCAATAGGTTAAAAATATATATTTATAAGTTATTAAAAAGATGCTTTGTCTTCTAAACATGAATTATTAATATTTGGTAAAAATCTTGCCCCCTAAAAGCATCTGGGAATTGAAAATAAAATTATTATAGAATTCTAAATTAGTTCGTAAAGCAGAATAAGAGGAGGATGGCCTAGCATGGTAGCTCAGGCCTGTAATCCCACCAGTTTGGGAGGCCAAGGAGGAAGGATTGCCTAAGGCCTGGAGTTTGAGATCAGCCTGGGCAACATAGGAAATGCTGTCTCTACAAAAAAATTTAAAAATTAACTGGGCATTGTGGAGGGTATCTCCACGACTGAGGATTGATTGAGCTTAGGAGTTTGAGGCTTCTGTGAGCTGTGATTGCCCTGCTGTACTCCAGCTTAGGCAACAGAGACCCTGTCTCTAATAATAATAATAATAATAAACTATTTTTAAAAATACTCAAGTAGGGATTGAACTAAAAAAAAGAGAAGAAAAAAGTAGAGGAGGAAAAGGGGCAAGAAAAAGATAGGAAAAAGAAAAGGGAACAGAAAAGTAGAATGGTAATAATGTAAGCAGATGCTCTCCTTACCTGGAGAGCATATATTGATCTAGGGAAGTTAGAGGATTAGTTTTAACTTCAGACAGGTAGATTAATAGGCCATAAATCTGTGAAAGCTTGAGCATTAGAAATGTAGCCAATACTTAAAGAACTTTCAAGTCAGTATATGGCTTGATTAGAAATTCAACAACAACATCCTCAGAGGAAGAGTGTTACCAAAGAACTTTATATCTTTTTATTGAGAATTTGACAGCTGGTAACTCTGCCACTGCCATTTCCAGCTGGGGGCTAAACTTTGACAGTAACTTGCAAGGTCTAGAAATTCTCCAGTGTAAAAAATCAATGTAAAATTTTGTTCTAGGAAGGTACGATTGCTAATTTTATGTGTTGTCTTGGCTAGGTCATGGAACCAGATATTGGGACAAACTTCACAGATGTATCTATAAAGGCATTTTTTAAAATGAGATTGACATTTAAAATAGTAGACTTTGAGTAAATCATATTGCCCTCCATTACATAGGTAGGGCATTAATTAATTCATTCATTAATTCATTCAATTAAGAAAAAGACTGACTTCCCTCAAAGAAGAGGGAATTCTGCCAGACGACTGCCTTAAGACTTGAACTGCAACTCTTTCCTTGGTCTTCACCCTGCTCACCTATCCTGCAGATTTTGAACTTCCCACCTCCACAGTCATATGAGCCAATTCCTTAAAATAAATATATTTATATATACACATTCTATTGGTTCTGCTCATCTAGAGAACTCTGACTAATACAACAGGTAATATATTTTAAAATACTGGAAGAAACATGCAAAACCACTCTAGAGTGATATCCCATAATCCAGGCCATGGACACCAACAGAAAAACAAAACAACTGAACAACAACAACAAAAAAATTGTTCTAAAAAATCAACTCACACATGCCAAAAAAAAAAGATAAAGCACAATAAAAGAAATCCACTTTGAAGCAGGAAAAGCATCAGTTACAGAGTAGTATACTCTGGGTAACCTAATAACAATCTGAAATAGAACAGAGAATAAGTATTTTTAATATTATTTCAGTCATAAAGAATACTTAAATGCTTAGGAGAGAGAAACACTATCAGGGAGATTTGGGAAAGACTCAGAACAATTACAAATAAAAATATATAGCCAGTAAAATTAAAAAACAACCTTAAATGTATATTTGGTTTTTTTTTTTTTTAATTTTGGAATCTTATGAGGGTGCAGACATTTTGGTTACATATAATGCCTTTGCGCCACCCAAGCTAGGGCTACAAGCTTGCCCTTCCCCCAGACAGTGCACTCTGTATCCATTAGTTGTGAGTTTACCCCCTCACCCCAGCACCCATTGGTGCTGACCAGCACCCAATGACTATTAATTACTACCACGTGAGCACCTTAATGTCGATCAGTTAGTACCAATTTGATGGTGACTACACGTGGTGCTTGTTTTTCCATTCTTGTGATACCTCATTTCGAAGTATGGGCTCAAGCTCTATCCAGGATAATATAAGAGATGCTAGTTCACCACTGTTTTTTGTAGTTGAGTAGTATTCTATGGTATACATATACCACATTTTATTAATCCACTTGTGTATTGATGGGCACTTGGGTTGTTTCTATATCTTTGCAATTGTGAATTGTGCTGCCATAAACATTCAAGTACAAATAGATGTCTTTATTATAAAATGTCTTTCTTTCTTTGGGTGGACGCCTAGTAGTGGAATTGCTGGATCAAATGGTATTTCTATTTTTAGCTCTTTGAGACATCTCCAAATTACTTTCCACAGGGGTTGTACTAATTTGCAGTCCTATCAGCAGTGTAGGAGTGTTCCAATCTCTCCACACTCACACCAGCATTAGTTGTTTTGGGACATTTTGATAAAGGCCATTCTCACTGGAGTTAGGTGATATCTCATTTTGGTTTTGATTTGCATTTCTCTAATGATTACAGATGTTGAGCATTTTTTTTATATGTTTGCTGGCCATTATTCTGTCTTCTTTTGAAAAGTTTCTGTTCATGTCCTTTGTTTTTTTATTGATGGGGTTGTTTGATTTTTTCTTGTTAATTTTCTTAAGTTCTATATAGATTCTTGTTATCTGCCCTTTATCGTATGTGTAGAATGAAAATATTTTCTCCCATTCTGTACTGTAAATTATAAGTAGTTGAAAAAAGAATTGAAGAACTGCCATTGCACTAATTAGCTAGAATACAACACAGAAAGATGAACAATAGAACAGAATAGTGAAAAGACATTGAAAATTTATACAAAATCTTAGTAGTCTTATGCCATTAAGGAAATTGAATCATTAAGTAAAATTCTTTTTTACTCTTTCTTACCTACCTCCCACAATATAAATTTCAAGATTATCTAAATCTAGCCTTTTTATAAGGAAGTATTTCAATGTATTTCAGAAATAGATATTTGTCTTATTCAAACTGTTCTAGACTTTCGAAAGAAAAAAAAAGAAAAATATACCCAAATAATTGTTACTTTGATTTCAAAACTAGAAAAAGACATTTTAAGAAAAATTAAACATGAGTTTTACTTAATACAAGTGTAAAATTTTAAACAAATACAATTTTAGACCAATAAGATATTAGCAAATCATCACTTAGTCAAAATTATTTGTGGAATATAAGATCTTATACACAAAATATTTATAAGGAAAAGAGTACTATCATCTCGATAGATAAAGAAAAACTATTTTATAGCCTCAACATTCCTTCTTGATTAAAGAAAAGTCCATTAGTAAAGTAACTGTGGTAGGCTGAATAATATCCAGGCTCCAAAGGTAGGCTCCAAAGATATCCAAGTCCTAATTCCTGGAATCTATGAACATTTTTTTATATGTCAAAAAGGGCTTTGCAGAAATAATAAAATAACAGATCTTGAGATGGGGAGATTGTCTTGGATTATCCAGGTGGATCCTAAATGTATACACCATGTCCTTATATGGAGGAAACAGAGGACTGTTTTACTATAGAAGAG
The DNA here is from genome assembly GCA_963574885.1 of Lepilemur ruficaudatus. Lineage (NCBI taxonomy): Eukaryota > Metazoa > Chordata > Mammalia > Primates > Lepilemuridae > Lepilemur > Lepilemur ruficaudatus. The sequence goes on from CAUYRT010026848.1 coordinate 27,818, forward strand.
AAGGATGATGGAAGTAGAGATTGTGCTTTGAAGATGGAAGAAAAGGCCACAAGTCAAAGAATACAGGCAGCCACAAAACCTGAAAAAGGCAAATAAATGGATTCTCCCATCAGAGCCTCTACAAGGAACCAGCCTGCTGTCACCTTGACTTTAGATGGTGAAACTGATTGGGTCTTAGGCTCCAGAACTCCAAGACAATAAATTTGTATTCTTTTAAACCATGCAGTTGTGGTATCCTGTTACTACAGCAATAGGTATCTAACAGAGAAATATATGGGTGCTCTGTATATGATGTTAAGATTACAAATCCTACGAAAGGATGGAGTGATCATTGTCCATTCTGGGACAACTGACTGAGAGAAAATGTGAAGATAGATCCCTTTTTCACTATGTTCACAAAAACTAAGGGAGATGTGAATTTATCAATAATAGATATGCACTACAAACATAAAACTTTTAGATAAATCAAAAATACAATGCCTTTATGTTCTAGTGCAAATAAAAATAACTTTACAAAGACAGATAAAGCTGTGAAGAAAAATATTGATCATTTTGCCTCACAATTGATTTCAATAATACAGACTATCGATTCCTGGATAGTAGAATAGTTTCCAAACTAAAAATGTACATGTATGTGTATGTGTATACATATATATACACATACACATACATGTGTATGTGTATATATGCACATACATAATATGTGTGTATATGTGTGTGAATTATATTTTCTCTATGAGATATACTTCCAATCAATAAGGAAAATGAAACAACCTGGGAGAAAAGGACAAGAAATATAAACAGGCCTCTAAAATAGGGTATCTAAAAGACTAACACAAATTTGAAAGGTTTTCATCCTTATAGTTAATTAGGCAAATATGTAATAAAACAGCAATAATTATGTACAATTTCAGTCTCATTAGATTGGCACAATTTGGATAATAGGGAGAGTTGGTAAAGATGTAGAGAAGTACAAATTCTGGAGGGTTATAAATTGATACAACAACATTAAAGAAGAATTTAGCAATACTAAGTATAATTACATACAACATTACAATTTTTCTGATTTTTGGCTACCTAATTTATAAGTGGAAAATTGAGAAATAATATAAATGGATACCTAACTGTCCCTTAGTAAGGGGGATGGATGTCATTCTAATGAGAATGGATAATGTAATAGCACCATTTTATATGAATTAATTAGATCACAGGATCAAACATGACTTAAGTTTTCAAAAAACCTAATATTGAGTCAAAAAAGAATTTACAAAAGAAAATATACAATATGACTCCATTTACAATTTTTCTAGAATATACAAAACAATTATATATTTTATTGTTTCATGGATATGTACGTGGTAAATGTATGACATGAATGAGAATACATGTCCATTTTAATTTATTATTCATTTGACAATGTGCCAGCCCCATTCTAGGACTGGGGATCCAAAGTGAACAAAATAAACACGAATCTTTGCCATAATGAGACTTATATGCTAGTGGAGAATGAAGACAAAAGGGTAACTATTGAATATATAATATGTTAAATGGAAAAATATTTTTCAGGATAATGTTTACCTCTGGTGAGGAAAACAAGGAGAAAACATTGGTGATAACATTCATGTGGAAACTATATTTCTCACAGGACATGAAACAAAATAAATAAAATAGATGCCTAAAACAATAATAGTCAATTATTAAAATTGTTTCAAACTCCTTCATAAATTCTTTGCCTAGGCCAATGTCTGTAAGAGTTTTTCTAACATTTTCTTCTAGAATTCTTATAGTTTCATGCCTTAGGTTTAAGTCTGTTATCCACTGCGAGTTAATTTTTGTGAGAGGTGAAAGGTATGGATCTTGTTTCAATCTTCTACATGTGGCTATCCAATTTTCCCAGCACCATTTATTGAATAAGGATTCTTTTCCCCAGTGTATGTTTTTGTCTGCTTTGTCAAAGATTAGATGGATATATGAGGGTGGTTTTATATGTGGGTTCTGGTTTATATCTGGTTTATAACATATATGTTTTTTATATATCTTTTATATAATTAAGATGTTTCATGGTTTTTAAAATGTAAAATAAAAAGTGATGTTCAAATGCTTCAAAATTTAATAAATATGCACTTAAATGAATTATCATTTTCATATCTAGTGTTGAGAATGTGGAAGAAGTATAAATTATGTTCTTTTTAGTTAGTTGAAACTATGAAATAGTACATAATCTTTGACTAAGCAATTCTTCCTCAAGTAATCTACATTAGAGAAATAGTACAAGGACTAATAAACTTCTGTGGATAAGGATGTTCATTTTCGCATTATCCATTATAGCAAAAACTAGAAACAACCTAAATCAAAAAGTGATTACTTAAATAAATTATGCCTCACAGAAACAATAGCATATTATGTATTTGTAAAATGAGATAGATCTCTAAGTATCAGCATGGAAGTGTGTGCCTGTGATATATTGTTGACTGAAAAAAGTAAGTACCAGAACATATGAATTGTGTGAAGCAATATTTGGTTTTAAAAAAAATCTACCTGTTTATGTATTCATAGAAAACGTCTAGAAGGATAGACATAAAACTATTTATAGAGGCTACCTCGGAAACCTGGAATCAGAGTGAGTTTTAATATGAATTTGTTTATTCTACCCTATGTACCTTTGTATAGTTGCATTTTCAGCACCAATATTATTTAAAGAATAATAATATTAGAATAAACAATCACTAGATTGATATTTAACACATGGGAAATTGATTACTAATCTTTAACTCCCCTACTCCTTATTCCTCATCATACTCACTTAGCAAAACCCCATCTCTAGTTAAATACAACTCCCTGCTTATTCCACACTTGTACCCACACAGCAGAACATGGCTGGATAAAAATAGCCAACCATAGTAAATAGGTCTCACTTTAAATTCATATTCACTAACTTCAAGTGTGCTGTTTAATGGTGCCAAATAATCAAACTGCATTTTCCTAAATCCAATTAAAACCCCATGTTCCCAGAAAGCTATTTTTTCTCTTTTTCTCTTCAGACCTCTACCTTTATCTCCCAGTCATCACTTCCAGCTGATAAACTTGTTTCCCATTTCAATGAGAAAAAAAGGAGCAATCAAGAAGGGATTTCCACCAGCTGCAACAAATCTGCTTGCTCCAAAGTTCCCTCCCTTCTATCATTGTGAGTGAATTAAGATTAATCCTTCCCATATGCACTTCACCCTATTCTTTTTCATCTATACAAGGACATGGCTTTAGCAATTCTTTTCTCATTGTGTTGCATCATTATTTATTAATCTCTACTGAATTACTTTTAGTAGCATGCCAATTATCTGTAATTCTCCCAATCTTTAAAAAATAAAATCAAAATACAAACTTTTTTGCTCTCTATGCCCTGTGATGATACTCCATTTCCCAGCTCTACATTTATTAATACAACAAAAAACCTTTCAATGTTTACTTCCCTGTATTGGTTCTCTAATTTTCCCTCTTCCATTTTCTCTGAAGCTCATTTTATTCAGCCTGTAGTCTCCACAACTTCATTTATGATTCTTATGAAAGTCAGCTACCAACCACAAATTCTCAGTTCTTGCCTAACTTGGCCTATCTTGACATACTCTTGACTTTACCTCTAGATCACTCTCTTAGCATTCTCCTACCTTCCTGGCTATTTCTTTCCAGTAATCTTCTTGAGTACTTCATTTTTTCAATTTGGAGGGCTCTAGAGATTAATCCTTTCTCCTCTTTTCTTCTCTGTTTTCACTCTCTTGCTTGGTGATTTTACTCAATCCCATTTCCTTAAGCCCCATTTCTATGCTGACAAGTCCTATACACATATCACTAGTTCAGACCTCTCATCTGAAGTCCACATTAAGAATTCCAACTACCAATTTCATATTTACATTTAGAAGTCTTATAGTTATCTGTCACTTGCCTTCTACCTTCTTCAGTCTTGTTTTTTTGTTGTTGATTTTTTAATTAATGCCAACTAGATATTTCTAAGCTAAAACCTTGTTTCCACACCCCACAGTCTGTCAGAAAATGCTACAGTCTCTAATTTCAAATATGCTCAGAAACTGACCATTCCATACAGCCTCCACCATGAACACCCTGGTTCACAGCATTGTCAATGCTTATCTGGATTATTGCAATCGCTTCCAACTTGTCTTTCTGCTCTTCTTTTCTCCCCTACTGCCTATTCTCAACACAGTACAGAGTGTTTCCTTTAAAATAAGTCAGATCATGTTATTTTTCTGCCCCAATCCTCCAATGGCTTCCTGTCTCACTTACTATAAAATCCAAGTTTCTTACAACAGCCTTTAGGGCCCTACATGATATGTTTTCCTTTCTATTACTTTTCTGATCTCATCTCCTGCTCTTCTCCCCTCATTCAGTTCATGCTTGCTATGTATTGAGAACACTAGACAAATTTCCTCTTGAGGGCCTTTGTGCTTTCTTTTTCTTCTGCCTGAAATATCTCCCAATACATTGATGAATGCTTGTTTGGTTTTTTTTTGTCTATTCCAGAACTTTGTTCAAATTCTGCCTTATAATAGACAACTTCCTTACTAAGTCGTAACCCTATCCCCCACCCTGGCACGTCCCAGTCCTCTTCTCTGCTTTTTCTTTCTCCAAAGCACTGATTAACATCAGAAATATTAGAGTTATTTATTTACCTCATTATTGACTATAATATTTAAAAAACACCATTTCATAATATCATGCCTCAATTTCATTTCCCAGTCTATGCTCAGCACCTACAACATGTGTGAAAGTAGCTTGGAAGTAGGCTTTTAATAAAAACTTCTTGAATGAATGGATGAATGGTCCAGTTCTATCATACTGAAGACAAATATCGTGGGCAAAGTAGGCAATTTAGAAACCCAACATAAAGAAAAATACGAACCCAATCACTGACAATCATATTTGGAAAAAATATCTTAGTTACTATAAAAAAATCTATTTACCTATTAAAATCAATATTTTAAGTCTGAAAGCATTCATTACTCAACCAATGACGAATAGACTAATTCTATCATTAGGACTTTGTGTTTTGCTAAGGATTTAATATCTATTTTGTAGGTCATTTAATGATAATTATAACATGAATTAGTACAATGAGAAAAAATCAAATATATTACAAATATAATATTTTATAATTTAATGTATCTCATTGATATGAGCACAAAAACATTTTTAGAAATATTGTTGAACTTCTCCTACCCATGCAATAAACATTCATATCAGCAACTGACTGTAATATTGCAAGTTAAAAATGGGAATTTAAAAAAATTTTGATATATGATCCTGTAGAAAAACTAAAGTAGTATCTTGGTCCAAACTTTTGTAAAACTGTAGGATATAGCCTTCTATCCCAAATTCACAAAGCAATTTGTTATATTATACATATAAAGATGTTCAGTATTATTCTGTTTAACTAGATTTAATCCACAATTTCCTAAATTTATTTGAACATAAAACTCTCTTTTTCATAAAATAAATTAACACACTAAGTAATTAAAAGTTTATTAAACACACATGGATATATTATTGATTTGTTTGGCACCTTGAGCATTTTGTATTCAGTATAGAATTCAAGATATGGTGGAGAAAATTGTTTTAGATGTGAATGTGTAATCAATATCATATTAAGGAAATCATGATCTTTGTAATATTCAGCATTTTATCATGGACACTGTGAATTTTTCAATATCTTATTTAATAACATATATAACAGTATCTAAATAACTTTCTAAATCAAAACAAGGCTAATATATCATTTCTGTATGGATGTGCATCAAGTCAAATTTTTGCTCAAATATATATACAGAAAAAGACTGTATCAACTTACTGTGTATCATAAATATTTATCATGGGGAGTCAATATAAGAGCTACTACTGAATAGTTTTCTATACCTCAGTTTTTTGCAAGCAAGTAAAATATATAAAATCAAATGTAATCAACTGATTAATTTCACTGAGGGTGTAACTGATAACATATTGTAAAATACTAAGTAAGATTCAGGAATTTGAAAAAAGATCTACACAAATCATGGCTACAAAACTGTGTTAAGCATAAAGAAAAACAAGTGCTCCCAATCATGTATATTCAGGTGAATATTATGAATATTATTTTCTCAAAGTAGTACCTCAGGGAGACCAAGGGCCCATTGAAAATTTTCACCACTCTGGTGACCATGCTTAGGAGTGGAGGTGAGTCACTTTTGAAGATAATTTAGTAATAAATTTAGTTTGGGAATTATGAAGTAATGGAATTGATTTACCTATGCCACTCTAACCCATTTTGAAGGCAATTCCAAAAAGGAATATAAAAAATGTCTTGAATGGCAATGTTTTAACAATGCTACTCTCCCACAGTGAATAAGCTAACACCTACATGGATACTTAAATTCTGTTATGTTTCCTCAACCAAACATTTCATTTGTTTAAAATCATTTTCTTACATATACAAACAAAATCTATCTACATTCACAGGCACGTCTCTTCTTTAAATCAAAAGCTGATTTTGTAACCCCCTAAGGACTTTAAATCATTCTCTATTACCTCTTAGATATCACAGAAACATTCTAATAAAACATAAAGCAACATTTCTAGAGCAAGGGCATCTGCAAACTAAATCACAAGGAATCAAAGTTTCTCTATCACATTTTAAAAATATTCTATTTCTGTTTTCATTTTGATAGAATCAACAACACTCAATATATATGGACTATCTGAATAATTGCTCCCACTACCAGAAACTGACTTACAAAGAAATTCATTGCTTGATTTGTTTCTTAAAATCACATTGACCCTATGTTGAACTATTATAATTTGCAGATTAACAAATAAAAGAATAATGGTAACTCAACATAGAAAAGATCCATTTTTGCCTAGAAAGAACAAATAATATCATGATATGGTTTACTACCAAAGGTTTTCTAGTAGTTTAAATCAGTGTGTGACATACGTTGAACTCAAAAGAACACTATCAGAGAAACCAAGTTTTTATTCGTGTTTCAAGCACTAAGTTTAAGCAAAATATATTGTCATTATATTGTATTTATGTTGATTATTAGCATGTGTTTTATGAGTGTACATTTGTGTGGATCTTATAAATGTATAAGAGTTATAAGCTTGAGAAATTTAAAACTAGATTTATGCTTGCACATATTTAAGTAACATAAAAAATTAACAACAATAAAAATGATTTTTCCACAATGGGAGACTTCTGAGAATATTTTTTCCTTTAAAATGAATCTCTACGTTACCTCAGAAACCATGCCATGCACGACTCACAACCTGACACTGGAGCTGCACGTTCAATGAGGCAATCACTAATACCAAGTCTAATGGGCACTGACGTGTGGCTGGTCGGAATTTAAATGTGCATAAACTACAGTCAGGTTTCAATGATTTCATTTAAAAAATGAAAAATCTTTCATAATGATTTTTATACTGATTCCACGTTGAAATGGTAGTATTTGGTGAACATTAAGTGACTAAAATATATTATTAAAATTAATTTTACCATTTCTTTTTACTTTTTAAATGTAGCTTCTAGAAACTTAACATTATGTGTCTGAGTGGCTTGCATTTCATTTCCATAGGGCAGCTCTGCTTTACAGAGTGACCTCTTGTTTCTGTGCCAAGCGCACCGCTTACATTGGTCACGTTTAACTTTAGGTCCTCCTGAAAATACTTTTTTGTTTTTGTTTTTGTTTTTACCTCTGTGTTTTTGCACATGGCTATTCCTCCATCTTGGATTGCCCCTCATATCTTTCTATTCTTAAAGAATCCCTACTAACTGTTCATTACTTAGCTCAAAAGCTAATAACTGTAAAAACTCTGATTTTTTCCAAGTTAGATATTCCCACTTCTGAGCCTCTCTTGTCTTTGTACCTGTCTGTAATTTAGCACCTATCACATATTGCAACTATTATTCTACATGCTTCTTTCCCTGTGAGATCTTGAGGGCAAAAGTATTGTTTTCATTAGCTTTTCATTCACCACCTATAGCCCAGTAGCTAACACACAGCAAATGCTCAGTATATATTTGTTGAATTAATTATTAAATAAATAAACAAATGATTGCAGTTGAAAGTGTATACTTCATATTCATATACATTTATTCATATATAACTCAGATGTCAACTGGGTTGTCTTTGCCTTCAGACCTATAAAAAGTAAGTTAAATCCAAAGAAGTTTAAAATCCTCTTCGTTAGAGCTCTGAATTCTCACGTTACTTAAATTTCTGAGATTCTGCTTTGTATAATTTATTCCATTTAATAAATTCCCTCTCCTTTCTATGAATGATATTTTTATTCCTATTTGTACTTTATCCACTCACACATGGAATTTTTAGCACATTCCATAAATTTTCAAAGAAACACAAAATTACACAAAGCACTCACGTTTGTATTAGATCTTATTTCAGGTTTGCGTCAATGAAAGGAGTTTAGAATATAAAAAATGAAACAATTTCAAATATTAAAAGTAACTACATAAAAATTGTTCCCGGATACTCCAACACTCGAATAGTTTTTAATTTTTTTTTCCCCACAAACAGTCCCTTTCACCCATCCTTTTTTTTTGTTTTTTTGTGGTTTTTTTTTTTTTTTTTTTTTTTTCTCTTCATATCTCTTCTCTCTAGAGTGCTTTTTTTCTCCCTTTCACTCTTGAATATCAAGGATTTTCATCATCTTCTACTTTATTAGACATTCACTTATATTTCCTGACTTTACTTTCAAGCTCAGCTCTAGATATATCCTCTAGTTATCAAGATAATTTGAAGAACAAAAAGATATTTTATTTACCCCAATCATCATTTATTGGATGCACAGGCTTGCATTTGAAAATAGCAAGTTTTGTCCTCAACAACACATAGAACATAAGGTGGTTAATATCATTCTTTTTTGTTAGTGGATTTAGAACATTGAAATAATATTTGTGCAAACAATAATCTAGAACAATATTGTAATTTTTAATATTCTTTTTCTGGATTCTAAAACTTATTGCTGTATTCAATTTAATGTTTCATGGGATAAATGTGAATTATCCCAGGTTTGAATTTTGTATCAGTCTACAATGTATTTAAAATTTTTATCAACTGTCAAATGTACTGCAAAATAGTAAGCAAATTCTGGTAAGTTAATTAGCAACAGGGTAAAACAGTAGCTATTTTCTTAAAGTAATTAGTATCAAAAATACAGAAACACAAATATATAAATAAGTCTTCAGTTCACTATAAAATAATCAAGAGTTTAGAAACAAATAAATATTTTGATTAAGGCCATGTAGTATTAAAAGTATATTTAGAACAGATAAATATTAAGAAATATATTCAGAGAAAATTAAACATTTGTTATTCTATTACAAAGTAGTTGTAAAATGTGTGTGCGTGTGTGTGTGTGTGCATGTGTGTGTGTATAAAAAGCAGCCTGGCATGGTGGTTCATGCCTGTAATCTCAGTGTTTTGGGAGGCTGAGGTGGGAGGATCACTTGTAGCCAGGAGTTCAAGACCAGCCTGAGCAATATAAAAGACCCTGTCTCTACAAAAAGTTTTCTTAAAAATTAGTGGGGTGTGATGGCACTAGCTCTGTGGTCTCTTACTCTTCTTATAAAGTCACTAATCTTATCATGAGGGCTCCACCTACATGACCTCATCTAAACTGAATGACCTTTCAAATCATCACATCTCTAATATCATCATGAGATCAGCCCAGAGACTATGGGAATAAGATCATGCTAAGTATCCCCTTGATGTTGGAGACCATTATTTCTCAGTAGCAACACTAAGCACATTCTTGAGTTTTACTCCAGCAGTATTTATGAGATAAAAATATTAGACACTAGATGGAAGATTTTTAGAATAGGTATGACAAAAAGAGCGAGAGCCAAGTAATTGAGCAATGAAAATAATAGAAATTGAACAGAAAATATGTGAAATCAGTATCGATCTGCTAGTTTGAAGAAAATTGAAGGAATAAAGGTTTAGCATGTTTCTGTGCAGTTAAGAAGTACATGTTAAGTTTTTATATCTATACTTATACTGTCAGAAAACCCAAGTTTTCTGGATCATAACACAGACCAATTATTTATTCACATAGCAATCTTAGTGCCGATACTCTATACCCTAGCTCTCCACAGGACAACAAGTAACAGTCAGATTGTGCCTTTTATATGTATGTTTGTACCACAGGAAAGCACTTCTGAAATTATGAATCTTGGAACTTATAGAAGGCAGCTGGTATACTTACCACTCCTCCTCTATGGAGAGAGTGACCTTTGTTCTGGAATGTAAAGGCATCTTGTCTGGGGAAAGGAGGTGAAGGTCCTTGAGTCAATTTTCATGTGTAATGTAAACAAATGCCTCCCCCAGAGAGTTGTCTCTAAATCTCTCTAGAGGTCTCTATCTTTAACTTTCAAGATTTGTTTTCCATTTATTCAGACATCATTTAGCCAAGGGGCCAACAATCTTTGCTTCCAAAGCCCTGATGGTAAAGAAACATGAAAATATTAATGAGACATTGTTTCCTGACAGTGCAGTGGTAATGTGGGTCCTATGGTAAGATGAATGGTGCAGTTTATGCATCAGATTGTTCAAGCAGAGTGCTGGGGTCCTAGCCTATTTTGTGTTACTGTAAAGTAATACCTGAGGCTGGGTAATTTATTTTTTTAAAAAAAGGTTTATTTGACTCATGATTCTGGTGGTTGAAAAGTTCAAGATTGGGCATCTGCATCTGGTGAGGGCCTCAAGTTGCTTCCACTCAAGGCAGAAGTCATGGGGGGAAGGGTTGACATGTGCAGAGATCACATGGCCAGAGGGGAAGCAGGGGGAGGAAGGAAGTGCCAGGTTCTTTTTAACAACCAGCTCTAGTGGGAACTAATAGAGCAAGAACCCATTCACCATCGACAGAGGGCATTAATCTAGTTGTGAGGGATCTGTCCCATGATGCAAACACTTCCCATTAGGCCCCACCTCCAACATTGGGATCAAATTTCAACATGAAGTTTGGAGAGGACAAATATCTGAACCATAGCCACAAGGGAATGTCATATGAATTGAAGAGATTTAAAATGAGTAAACTTAGAGAACTAAATGGGTTAACCCCACAGATTCTCTAATATCTTAGAAGTTCAGAAATTAAATTTCTTCCAAGTCCTTAAAGGATGTGTTGGAATGCCCCAGTATAAAAAAAAGTAGCATATCCAGAGGATATAAGAAGAGGGGATTTTATAAACAGGCAAGAAATAATAGTAGAAAGCCAAAATAGTTTTTATCCTCCCACTCTCCCACTACTTTTGAGTCAATTTTAATAGACAATCAGTAGCTTTCCTTTAAAAAGGAAAGCTCTCTTTTGGAGAGCCAGGTTTGAGTTAAAGCAAAAAGGGACTGAATGTGTTCTGTGATGAAGTTGAGTAAATGTTATTTACCGTGAAACCAGCATTCTAGAGAGTATGGAGGAAGAAAAGTCAAGAAAAGATGGGTAGAGAGAGTTTCAAGCAGCTCAATGACATGTTTGAAGAAAGGCCAATAAATTAAAGAGTTTATTTTCTTTGATGATATTGAAGATTATAGAAATATTTCAAATACCTTAGAATAAAGCTCTTTAAAAAAATTATCTTCTGAAATAAGCATAGTACTTGAGTTAAGGTTTGTTAAGCAATTATTTGCAAGACCTATAATTTCATCAACAGTCTAATTTGTGTAACTAAGTACCAAATACCAAAGAGTGGTGGTAGACATTTGGTTTGAAGAGATTAGGGAAAGCATCCCCCTCACACACAGTGGATCTGTATCTGTGGCACACGACGAAGGCTCTAAGAGAAGCCTGCCCTAGAAGCCTAGGGGCTGAAGTAAAAGGAGTGGTGAGGCCTCTCTTAGGTCAGGGTTATCTCACAGATGTTGGCAGATGTTAAACTAAAAGTAAAAGAAGCTAGCGAAGCCACTACCTTTTATTCCCTCTTCCTATTTTTTCCTCATTGATTTTCACTTGATCTTTCTTCTCCTTTATTTTTTGCTTCTTATTCATTATTCACCCTATTTCTTTCTGTTTTCATTATCTTTCCACCCTTTCTCTCTTTTTTCTTCTTTCTCTGTCCTTATTTCTCCTCTTCCTTTTTTGTTTTGTTTTCCACCTTACTCTCTTTATTTCTTCTTGTCCAACCCAACCTCCTTTCTCATTTTTTCTTTAATTGACTATTTTTCATTTTCTTTTTTTTTAAATTTCAGAATATTACAGGGGTACAAACATTTAGGTTACGTATATTGCCTTTGCCCCCACCCGAGTCAGAGCAACAGGCATGTTCATCCTCCAGGCAGTGCGCACCGTACTCATTAGGTGTGAATTTACCCATCTCCTCTTCCCCCTTCCCACCTGCCCAACCCCGATGAGTGTTACTTTCTTATGTGCACGTGTCAATCAATTAGTACCAATTTAATGGTGAGCACATGTGGTGCTTGTTTTCACACTCTTGTGATATTTCACTTAGTAGAATGGGCTCCAGGTCTATTGAGAATAATACAAGAAATGCTAGATCACCATTGCTTTTTGTGGCTGAGTAGAACTCCATGGTATACATATACCACATTTTATTAATCCACTCACGTATTGATGGGCATTTAGGTTGTTTCCACATCTTTGCAATTGTGAATTGTGCTGCTATAAACATTTGAATGTAGATGTCTTTGTTATAGAATGTCCTTTTTTCCTTTGGGTAGATACTCAGTAATGGAATTGCTGTATCAAATGGTAGTTCTACATTTAGTTCTTTGAAATATCTCCATATTACTTTCCATAAAGGTTGTACTAGTTTGCAGTTCCACCAGCAGTGTAAGAGTGTTCCTATCTCTCTGCATCCACACCAACATTTGTTGTTTTGGAACTTTTTGATAAAAGCCAATTCTCACTGGAGTTAAGTGATAGCTCATTCTCTTGTAGAATATTGTTGTCCACTCGTAAAAAAGGAAGAATAGTGTTCTGCTTTTTCAGCCTGCTGTGTTCATATGAGTAATGTGCCCCTCAGAGGTTTAAAAACGAACTTTAAAAAGATCTACATTTTCAATAACTGCTGATTGGCTTTAATGCATGTAACTGTATTTTGGAATACCAGTCAGTATGCGGAAGAACGCTGAACTCTTACAATTTATGGTTTCTTATATTTAGGACTTATGATTATTTATTACTGAGACCTAGCTTAAGAGAATTCTAATGCAAGTGATAGTGTTAGAACCTTAATAGTTACGCCCACGTATTACTGAGAATGTAAGACTAATTCCTTTAGATTACCTATTTGTATTAATTCTACTTTTGGTAAGTCAATTTCTGACAATAATGTGCATCCTTGAAACACATTCCTTTTCATTAATATTCTTACCCCTACTTTAATCCATATTGCAGAATGGGCAGCTACACATTTGCTTAGTCTATTCATAATATGACCTTTCTACATAGTGCTATAATGATCACTGAAACAAGAAACAACACAAAATAAGCATTGCCATGCAATAAAACATTCAATACCCTTTTTCAAATGTCTTATGGAAAATGAAATATTTATTTTTTGTTTTCTGTTGATTAAACAGAAGTCTTTTTATTCTTACTTGAGAAAAAGAGAAAAGGACCTCAAGATGAATTCACTTAAAAACTAAAAAAAAAAAAAAATTATTCAATTTAAATTGGGGTTATCAGAATTTGGTATATGTTATATTTTATACTTACGTGTTTGGTTATTTTTTAAAACTTCTTATTTAAGTTTACCGAATAATAAGATAGCCCCAAGTTTTCACTGTAAAAACAGGATATGTGAAATTAGGGGAAAAAAAAAAGTTTTGCAAACTCTTTGAACTTCTTTCAGTGTCATTTCAGTTCAAACTTTGGGCAAAGATTCAGGCCAGCTCTCATTTTATCCAAACTACTGACCCCTAATCATAATGCTAGCAACCAGCTGTGTTGATTCACTTGTATTTAGTACATATTTTATTGTGATGCAGAGGAAAAGAACTTAATTTTATTTTGTGCTCAAAGACATTTTTTAATCAAAAGCAACGTTGGACCATCATTGATTTTTGCTACACTCCATACAATAGGTATGAATGACCACATAATTATGTTTTTAAAGCTATTCTACAACTAATTTGAAATAAATATTTGCCTTATTTGAATATGAAAATATAACTATTTAATCTAAGTTTGATCATGTATTTATTTATAATACCAAATTAACAGCCTCTATGTTAAGTCATTGGTTAGTAAAATATACTGAAAGATACCAAAAATCACATTAGATGTTGATAAAAAAAAAGTCATCAGTCCTGTTATTTTGATTTATGGGCATTCAAGAAAAAGTAATGAAATGTAGGGATTGACAATGTCCCTACATATGTGTCTACCTATATAGGTATACACATGCACACACAGACACAACATTCAGTGCTAGTTTACTATCAGTTTGTTTCCATATTATTAGAAAGGGAAGTCACTTTCAAATTCACTTTACACATGAATTCAGCAGACTTTGATTGATTTCTAAATAAGATAAAGAATAGTCAGCCTAATAACTGATAATGTACAGAATATTTTACGTCACCATGTTATTTTAGGATACAATTTTTAAATGTGTATAGCCACGTACAAATTACCCAGTCGATTAAGGTGTTCCATACATGTATCATATTGAATATCAGCTCCAATTAAATTCTGATGAAATGTAATAAAATTATATTGTATTCTTCATATCATTCAAGACTTAAAACTACATAAACTACTTCTAAATATAAATGCAAATATGTCTCTAGGGAATGAGTTCCCATACTATGATCTAAATGATCTAGAAAACCCATTAAGTTGGATGTATAATTTGTAGTATCTCAAAAGTCTCTTGTATTCATAACAAAAAGTTACTTTAATTATTTTGATCTGCAAGACTATACTGCATAAAATATTCCAATGTTTCTTTAGAACTGTTTTATATTAATATATATCTAAAACAGAGAATCTACATTATATTTCCATTTTATTTTTAAGATAACAAAAGCATGCATACCTGCTTTATAAGCAAATGATACATATTGTATAAGGTGCAGTGCAGCATTTTACTATCAAAATAACACTCTTCACATGATGTGATTAGGGTTCAGAAGCTGAGAACATAAAATAATAGAGTAAAACAGCGTATCCTGTTACTGAAGAGTTTCAACTTATAAAATTGTTCACCTTATTTCATATTGTCCAACTACTAAATGAACCAATATTGAAAAAAACTGTTTAGTCAGTGCATATACATAATTCCAATTCCTTTTCTCTCTTCATTTTTCATCAAGTCTCTGTTTTAGGAATCTGTGGTCAGTGAAGGGCAATTCCAGTAGGTGGAGTAATAGTAAAGCAAATACTCTGTGTGAATATAACTTTCTGCTTCTATTGTCATCTCGAACAAAAATTAGCATAAATCAGATGAGGTTAACATAGAATAGAAGTAAAAAGCATAAGTATAGATAAATGCATTGCTTTATGGAGTAAATGTACCGCTGTAGAACAAAAACATATTCCCTTTAGTCTTCAATTTTC
Source organism: Lepilemur ruficaudatus (assembly GCA_963574885.1). Classification (NCBI taxonomy): domain Eukaryota; kingdom Metazoa; phylum Chordata; class Mammalia; order Primates; family Lepilemuridae; genus Lepilemur; species Lepilemur ruficaudatus. The sequence continues at coordinate 43,391 of CAUYRT010026848.1, forward strand.
ACTCTATTTTTCCTTTGCACTTTTAAAAGTTTCCTGGAGAACTTGCATTAATACAAAAGTCTGAGAGACTAGTTCATTATCAGCAGCACCAAATTTGACAGAGAGCTCCTGAGTAATGTGTTGGGGGAAATCAAAGAGGACAGACTCAAGCAAATTCGACAATGGTATTTGGGTCATTTGAGATTTCAGTGAGAGGCTTTTCTAATAAGGTCATGGCCTTGCCATCCCACACTTGTTTAGAGTGGTCAGAGTCTTCACTGTCCTATACAGAAGCATGGCAGAGAGATCTTTGCCAAAGAGACAGAAAAAAGACAGGGTGTGTGTGGGGGGGTGGGGAGAGAGGGTAGGGATGGATGTTCTCTGTACATCTAATTCTATTTTTCCTGCAAATCATAATATACCAGCAGTTTATTTACCAAGTAAGTTTAGACAAAGAAAGATAAAGATATTAATTTACTCTATATCTGCCTATCTCCAAAACTGAATAGAAAAATTAATGTTTGTACTTTATTATCAGATTTATGATTCAGAACAGAAGTCTCCCACCATCACCAAACTCTGGCCACAAAATTTTACAGAGAGGTTCACTTGAACAAGTAAAAATGTATCTGGTGCCCAAAGGAAGGCCCTGGGATTGCTCCTAGAATGGACAGCAACTTATAGGTGTTTCTTCTGTGTGCTTTCCATCTCTTATGAATTAATTTAGGGACTACTCCAGGATGCCAGAATATTCTAGTTTAGAATTATATACATCTGAAAGCTACCTTGTGTTTATGTTTTCCCTTTAGTCTGTCAAGTATGTTAACCAAGCATGTGCCTTTACACCTTCAAGTCTAGATTATATGTACTTCTGCAGTGATGTACAGAAACATATGGTACCTTCAATCTTTTTCTTACCTTCAATGTACTACAAATAATTAAAATCAATTGAAATAATGCACATTTCATTAGCCTAAATCTTGTTTCTATGTCTGATTTTTTCCATGAATTGGATAAGTAAATATGGACACTATTTTTCAAATATGCATGAATGGGAAAACATTACTATATACCATGAATTCCACATACTATAATTAATACTTCTCACCAGATAGTTCCCTTTAAGATATGTTAACATTATAATGATGTATCATGATAGAAATAAAAAATACTATGAAATATTTAACTAGTATTCTACTAAAGTTATTCAAAATAAAAAAATATTTAAATTCATCCTCTCATTCTTATTCTCTCTCTGTGTAGCCTCACTAATTTAGAACAAAATTTATATATATGATGTGATTTGTACACTCCGACCTTCTATCTGAATATACCTCAGTGGGATCCATTATATTATGGAGTATAAGATTCCAAAATCCAAAAAATCTCATAATGGGCTTTTCATTAGCATAATTGAATAGCACAGAAGTTAACAAAAAATACTTTAAGATCTAAACAAAAGTGAATCTTTAATCAAGACTACTCTTGATTCATTTTATAAATGTTAAACAGAGAAAAAAATCAGTGCTTTCGTGTAAATATTTTCCGCCTCATAATCAACTCAATTTTTCGCTAATTTCTCTTGTCTGTATAATTCCATATCCCTCACAAATACATAACCATTTTTGAACTGAAGAATCCCTGAGGACACATTGACATTTTTTCCTCATTTTGAAGGGATAAAAATTTATGAGCTACTACCGGGAGGATAAAAGTATCTTATCAGGGAATAGCCAATCAATTAAGTGAAATAAGTTTTATTGGAATATAGTGTGTTGGTGGAAACACTCCCACTCTCTGATATGAAGGCATTTGTATTAGAATACTGCTCCTTACTTCTTTCCTAGATTTTATTTCTCCATTGACTGGTTATCTGACTGGTAGGTAATAAGACACTGTCATTCACTCGCTGGTTCATATTTCTTAACATTGTAAAATTAAAGCATTTAAAGTTTTCAATTACGGAGCATTTGCTCATTTTTTTCCCCATCTCAACCAGAAATAGGCAGAGGTGGTGAAAACTCAAGTTGCTTTGCAGACACAATCTTTTCCTCAAGATAAATGGGTGATTGATTCCAATACATTTATAAATTTAAAAATGTAGGGAAAGGGTATGATAATGTGGGAGAAGGAAAGAATAATAATCAACCTCTTTTAAACAAAAATATAAAGTGACTTTCTATACATTTTTAACTGTAATTTTTATATCCACCTGACTGTCTCTTGTGACTTATTTTTCAATTAGTCTCTAATTTAAGAGGGAAAGAAAGAATTGCTATATATTGACACTTTTAATCCCCCAGATATGTTTATAACATTCTGATAACCTCTCTGCTGAGTATAATTGTATGTTAAATAGGGTACAGACTTTGAAATATCTTGCAACTATTCAAAAAAAGGACACCAAATGAGAAAAATTTTAGACAGTATATTATTTTATAAAATTAATAGTGTTTCTAAAATTATCTTTAACTAGGATATAGTGGTAAAATAACAGTACAATCTGTTGATAATATGACAATTTATTCCTTGATGAAGCTATTTAAACATTAAGGCCAATGTAACATCGACATGATGTATTGCCTCTTTCCTATAAGGTTTAGTTTTTGGATCACGAAATGAATTTGTTGATAATATATCTAAGTGTAGGCTATGTAAATAGAAGAGTTCATTTTGTCAATATATATTGTCCTGAAGCTTCCTATATATGAGGCTTTAATGTATTAAAAATCTTCAATAAAAGCATAAATAATATGATATTATTTATGATTATATAAAGTGTTGATAAGTTAGAATAATAGTTTCAACACAGTTAGAAGTACTTTTAAAAGTAATTAGGTCAAACTTCTGTAATGTTTTTCACTTTGAACTGATATGACATATTATTGTATAATCTCCTTTGGAGAAAAATGTATAGTTCTGATTAATTTTATAATGATCATCTAAAGACAGCAATAGTAATCTTGAATTTTAGGTAAAAATTAAAGCAGAAAAATAATTAGCTCTATTATTATATGAAGGCACAAAACTCAAAAGAATCGATTCAACAGAAAAAAAATAAAAACCTATAAGTCTACATGCAGACTATTGTTCAAGGACAGAAAGCATACTTTTGCCTTAGAAATGTAAATGATTAATGGGTTTGTGGATAGCAATGCATTTTTCGAGACTCTCCTCGTAATCTCTATGACATACAGACACACAGTTATACAACTTTAAAGGCATAATGTGATTTAAAGTGTAATATTATATATGGTACATTGTGACTTGAAAGTGGTGTTTCCAGTAGGATTGTAATATTAGCACAAAGAAAGTACATTCCAGAGAAGCAACAAAATCATTATGTGGTAAGTTCCATCTTATCTAGATGGCAAAAGAGGTCATGTCAGTCATGAAGGACAATTTCAAACTACAGCAGCTGAGGCAAAATTCCATTATAAATCATCTCAATACAACATCTCAATATACATGGAATCAATTTTACAAAGTCATCAAATCATGACCTCATCTTGATAGTGATATATAAAATAACCGCAGACCTGGTTTTACCACCAACTAGTTGTGCAATCTTGGACTGATGCTTCCCCTTTTTGAGTATTATTCGCTCCACCCATAAAATATGAGCATTAGAATAGGTTATCTCTAAAAGACCCCTACAGAGTAAACATTCTGTGTTTGTTTCCCTAAAAGTACAGAGAGAATGTAACAAAAATGCTACTTTTACTTCTCAGTAACCAAACTCTTGAATGTGATTATGTTGCATTTTAAATAAAGAATAAAAGGATGCAGATTTAGTTAAGCTAAATGCATCCATCAACTAGAAATGTGACTGAATTTTTCACCTGCTTGGGGAAGAAAAAGTCACTCACTAATGTAAGTACTAAAAAGGCAATGTTTCTTGATGTTTGGGAGTCTTCAAATTCAGAGTGAGTAGGTTATCGCCATGTATACATCACATATTGCAAGTATAGATATATAACAAAGAACTTTTAACATTCCAGATAGCTATAATTCAATAATAGCATTTCCAAATCATTAAATGTTTTCGGTTACAAAAGTAAGTTGCATGCTCATAAAATAGTCAACTGCAGGATTTCTCAGCTTCAGCACTATTCACATGTTGGGCTGGATAATTCTTTGTGTAGGGAACTGTCTGAGCTCATAGAATTTTTAGCAACATCCTTGGCCTCTAGATGCTATTATCAACCCTTCCCAGTAAGTCACAATAACCAAACATGTCTTCTAGTGGGCAAAAGGGTCCCTACTGAGGACCAATGGTCCATTGCAATGCTGTCTGTGTGTGCGTGCCATCAGGAAAGCGTTTTTAAAAATATTCTCATCCTAATGCTTCAGGATGAATTGCTTCAATAATATTTAAACATTTATCACATTCTGTGTGGAATTCTAATGATATAAATGTTAAGAAACAAAGATGATTTCAGCCTAGTTCTCCCTAAATATTTGAAAAAATTATACGAAAACTATATAAAACAAAAGGATTCTGTTAAGAAAAGTGAGTTCTACAAAGTGCTTCCCTTAGCACAAAATCTCCTTAAGTTCCTGCGTGCTATCTGTCCAAGGAGCAGCTGATTGAATTCTGTGCCCTTTCCATAACCTCTGCACTCAAAACATTTTATTATGCTAGAAAAAACAATCATCTTTTTTATTACTGGATTTTGAGCCAACAAGTTTGTTGGCTCCTAATGAAAATGCTTTATCTCCCAAGAGTTTTGTTTTTCCCTCTTTGTGGATCTGTGACATTCTCATTATTATTCATTTGCATATATTGCTGCTTATTTCATATATTTAATATTTTAAAAGCAAGCATGATTAAAGCTATCATATATCTATGCTGTGGGAAATTCCACTGAGGGAAAAGTCATAACTGTCATTAAACCTAGAGAGAATTACGCATGTCCGTAGAGAGAACGTTATTCACTCAGAGCATGGCCACATGGTGACTTCAATCAGGTTTACTTTTTAAGTGTTAAGTGGACTGAGTGGCTCTAAAGGTTTTTGGATCCTCTCCAAAATTGGAATAGTTGTAAGTTCAAGTTCTGTGGTTAAATTGGGAGAATCTTTAATATGAAGAAAATAGGTGTAATTCCAAAAAGAAAATGTATTCAGGGAAATTAGGTTGTAATTTGTTTGTATGCTAATTAGTAAAACATGCTGCAAATCCCAAGAAGGTCATAGAGGTTTTTCTTCTAAGCACAAAATGTACAACCAATGTTACTTAAACTGCAGTTACGGTTGTGTGTAAGAGGAGACTCAATCAAATAAGTTTATTTTCTTTAACAGCAACAATCCTTTTCCCATCATTACTTACTAATCCCCTGAAAAGCCTTTCAAATAATGCATTTTTCTTTCAATGTATAAAATTTCTAAAACTTACTTGCCATTTTCATTCTTACAAGAAAAATCATCAAAATGTAAAGAATATTAAAGAATGTAATTGCTGTAGATCTGAATTAAGCTTACATAAAGGGAACAGCAACGTTTTTCTGTAGATTGAACTTTTATTATCCTCATTGTCCAATCACATAGTGAGTTAAAATTAAAATTGACAATTTATCTCAGCTGCCATTTATGTGAAATTCCAAATATATTTGACAGCATATTTTCCATTTACCATTCAAATACACATTTTAAAATATTACCCTAAAAGTAAGGCAAAATTAATAGGTTTTTTTAAGTACTTTTGTTTTAACCCAGAAATAAAATGTTTATTTTGCAGATTACTTCTGTGTCCACATAATTCAAACTGTACAAAGCAGAAGTTTAGTCAAATGGTCAGAATAATAAGTTAATATAGATAAATAATAAATAAAATTCAAATTTAATAGCTGAAGTCATAGTTATATGGAGAATAATTCACTTTTTCTCTATCAATATTTTTAGAAAAACATAATGCTATTACAAAGGGCTACTAGCTTTCAAGTCAGACTGCCTACATTTACCTTCCTACATCTACCTTGTAGCTTTGGACCATGGGCAATTTATTTAAGCTTTCTGTGCCTTAGTTTCCCTAGCTCTCCTTATATTTATCTTTCTCTAACATACAGATGTGTCATTTGAATTAAATTAGATAGTATGCATATAGCATTTCGAGCAGGTAAGCATAGTTGGCACTCAATAGGAACTGCCATTTATCACTGTGTAGCTCCCACCTTTGCTGTAAATTGTGAAACTGTTAATTCATCTTCAAACATGGATAATAAAATAATGAAATATGTCATGAAAAGAATGATCGTGTAAATTATTGTGAATTCTATTATAAGATAAATATTTCTTTGTACATTTCAACACAACTTTGATATTTCATTAATATTTTTACTCTACGAAGAGTAAAATATTCCAAAAATGAAAATCAATGATTCCAGTTTGTTTTCTATTTTTAGTTGTTCATAAAACATGAAAATAAATGCTTCTTATATAAAACCACTTGTGAACAAGCAGTAGCAAAATATGCCCCTCAAAATATGCCTCTTTGATGTAAGGATTATTTTGAGCTGAAGATAATTGAAAAGAAGTAGATACAAAAAAGATCTCTTCCCTCCCCCGTTTGCCTAAAAGCAGGACACAGATTTACAAAGGTGTCCCACTTTCCCTCCTATGAGGAAAGACAAAGGTTGATCAGCAAAGATGACTTTAGACCCTTATTATCTTGGAGACTATATTAGAGGAATCTATGTAACAAACTTTGCCAATAAACTTTTATTGAACTTTAGTTTCCCATATTTTTGCCTTCTCACAATTTGTCACCCCTAAACACTTAAGGTCTTTTTCCTTCGTTTTGTCACATTTCTAAAATTAAATTGTCCTTTGCTGAACATGTTATATTCTAAGCCACATTTTTGAGAATTAGTTATTTCTTGGGTATCTCCCATGTATATATGAGAAATAAATGTTAATAAACTCTTGTTTGTTTTTTTCTTGTTATTCTGTCTTTTGTTTCAGTGTCCCAGATAAAAACTCAAGGGTAGATAGAAATTTATTTATTTTTCCTGTACACATGCATACATATGATCTCTCCATCTTACTTCAAACTACAATATATACTAAAAATTGTTGGCATCTTTTGCCTTGTTTCTGCTTGCCTAGAATGTTGTATGCATTTTGTAATTTAATCTTCATAATGACCTTACAATCTAGATATTACTACCCTAATTTATCGTAAAAATAACAGAATCTACAGGTTCTAGGAGAAGAACTATAATTCAAAATCAAGTCTATGTGACCCCTAACATATCACTGCTTTAGTGAAATAGTAGCTCCAAGTTTCTAGGAGCCCTTTTGCTTGAATGCAAGTATTTACTAGAAGACTTGATTTGAGGAAAAAAGGTAAAGAAAGATAAATCCTACTTATTTTTTTAAAGTATAATTATCCCCAATTTTCTAGCCACACAGAGTCAAAATTAAATTAGCTTAAGGTAACTCACTGATTCTTTTAAAGCTATTTTTAACTCAGCATTTCAATTTCTCAGTGTCTAAAATATTCCTATCTCAAAGATGTGGGAGGAATGAAATCTTCAAAAGTAGTTGAGATGTGTGCCAGGGGCTGTGCTAGAGATTACACATCAACCACATGTTACAAAAAGAAAACTTGGGGAGGGGGTAGGCAGACTAAGGCTTTAAAAGATGAGAACATTTACCTAAAGGCATTGCAAGTTGAGTTGAAGTTTGAAAGTGATTCTGTCTAACACCAAAACCCATACTTTGGAAGTCAGAATTTATTCCTTTCATTAAACTAACTCAAGGATTTTTTTTTCCTGCTTAAAATGTTTTGAATTTTGGCTCACTTATTTAAATTTATTCATATATATTTATTTTAGTTTCATGTGTTTTACATGGCAAACTTCAGGAGTTTTATTTTAGTTTCATGTGTTTTATATGGCAAACCTCAGGAGGGTATAGATTTTTTTAAATTAATTTAATTTAATTTTCTGTCCCCATACACATAGATATTTATTTTAAAACAAAAATCACTGATAAAAATTACATTTACTCTCTGTAATTCACAGACACATCCCTTCATTAACCAGCAGTGGAAGAGATATATTGATTTCTGAATTAAACTCTGATATCCTGAATGAAAATTAACATTTACTAGATATTTTCACACTATTTGCACAGTTACTTTATGTTACCAAATTTAACTTCATAATACTAATGCCTAAGGATATTAAATATCTTTGTCCATGATAGTTTACAATTTTTAATGCAAAAAAGTAGATTAAGAATCATTGCTTTGCTTAGTGCAATCCTTCAAAAATATCAAAGATGTTTCAAAAGATGAAATAAGTGTTACTTTTAAAGAAGATAAGCTAAAATATTATCAATGAAACAAATTCACAGTAAGAACAGCTTACAGTGGGAGGCTGAGGATTAAAACTGCTCTCATTATAAAGGATTCACAGTAGGCATTTGGGTTATTTCTGAGCTCAGTACAATAGAGATGCAGCCTAACATGAACCTGTAAGCAGTAGCAAAAATGACTTTGGATAAAGTTCAACTTTGCAGTAATTTGCAACTAAAAGATCAGTATTTCAAGAAAGGCATTGAATGCATTAACCTACTTCTAGCCTCTGAAAAAGATCTAAATATATGAGAATTTTAAAATAAAGGCTACCATTTTATATGAGTTTACAACTATTTCCCCTAATGTAAGTCTTTTTAAAATAATTGCTTTATATTATAGTCATATTATCATTTTCCTTTTTTTGTTGTTCTTAATTTAAGGTGATTCTCCATTATGTTTTTGGCTCTTCTCTTCAGTAGGTGTCAAAGAAATCCAAGAGAGTGGCCATAAATTAATATTCTATATTATTAGTTTAATACATTATTGCTGAATTAATGAATGGATGTATGAATTGGTCCTACAACTTTATTTGTAAAGATGATTTTAAATGGATTTTAAATTTAAAGATGATTTTAAATTCAAGTTGAAATTTGAACTACAAATCTGTGAATAATTTTATTTTATTATTTTAACTACTTATTCCTATAACATTAATCTTACTTGCCTCCCCAAAAAGTAGAAGTGAGAATTTTTAAGTCAGAATTAATAAGCTGGAAATAATTTAACATGTTTGCTCATGGGAAGAGGAGTCATCTTACTTTTTATTTTGTAGCTTTCGCCCCCTCTTCCTGGTTATTAAAGTAAAATGGCCTACCACCTACTGGAACGAGGGAAGATGTTCAGCAATATTTAATAGGAGAATGAGAGGGGGGGAAATCATTCTTACGCAAAACTATCTTTGTTCTCCTAAAATGATTTTATTGTTTTACATAAATATTTTTTTAAAATTGGATATAGATTTTCTTTTACCTAGTGTCAATGAGATCATGTTTTTCTGAAACCAAATTTTATACACTTTTTAAGCTTTGTTAAGTTATGATTGACAAAAAGTTAATTGCATCAGATTTAAGACACAGTGTTTTGACATAAGTATACCTTGTGTAATTATTTCCAAAATCAAAGTAACGAACATCTTTATCACCTGACATAGTTATGTTTTTCATGGGGCTTTTTGGGGAAAGCATTTAAGATCTACTCCTTTAGCAAATTTCAAATATATAAAATATATGGAATGCTTTATGAATTTGCATGTCATCTTGGCACAGATGACATGCTAACCTTATCTGTATCATTCCAATTTTAGTATATGTATTATTGAAGTGTGCAGTAGGCCTCATTTTGAGGGAAGAAATCCTCTTCCTTTGAAAAATTTGATTGTTTTTATGATAATGTTGAGATTTCAATAATATTGACTAAAATTTATTGCCTGTAAAAATCCTTCAAAGGGAATACCAGAATTGATCAGATGTAAATTCATAGATAGAGTGGCCATAATATTTGTGAAACATTATAAGTAAATTACAACAACATTGCAAGAGAGCTGTGATAAAAAGAGCACAGAAACAACTAAAGATGACATAATAGACCAACACACGGATAGATTGGCAGCAAGGCTGTCAACAGCAACAATGGCAGCCAGAAGGCAGTGGAGTAATATTTTTGAAATGATAAAAAAAAAAAAAAAATTAGCCATAGACCTAGATTTGCTTGCACAGCAAAATTATCTATTAATACTGAGAGTAAAATAATGACACTTTGTAATGACTAGAGCTGCTTTTACTAAAAATAATTATTCCTAGAAGAAATTTCTAAATGATAAATTTCAGAAGAATAAAAAATCTGTGATGCCAAAAAGAATATCGGAGAGAAAAAAAAAATGGTATAGGAAAGACACGTGGAAATACAGGAACTTTATGTGAACATGAAGATGCCATCTACAAGCCATGGTGAGAGCCCTGGAACAGATTCTTCCCCAACAGCTCTCAGAAGGTACTAAGCCTTGATTTTGGACTTCTAGCTTCTAAGAGTAAGATGGCAAATTTCTGTTGTTTAAGCCTATATATATATATATATATATATATATATATATATATACACACACACACATGCATATATATATACACATATAAATGTGTGAAAGTATAAATAAAAGTTGCCTTTATATAATGATTAGTAATAATAATGTAAAATATGGTCAGCTAAAAAGAAGAAATGAAAATCATGAATGAAACAGTCTTGTGAATCAGGTTAGAGTTGATCAGACTGAAAAAGTCCTTAAAGTCTTAGAATTATTCAGACAACATTGAAGTACACATGGAAAATAGCAGAACTCAAAACTTCCATATTTTGCCAGGTAAAAATCAATGAAAAATAAAAAATAAGCATTTTCAGTTGATATATAAAAGGAAAAAAAAGAGAAAAAAAGTCATAAAAGTGGGAAAGCATAAAATCCTTAATAAGATAGAAGAAACCTCAAAATATATCAATCATCTAAAAGACTATATTTGTCAGTTAAACAACAACATAAATTGCCTAAATGGAAAAAAAAAATCAAACAACATCCCACAATATTCTGTTTACAAGAAACATACACAAAACATAAATACCCCCAAATTTACAAAAAAGATTAGAACAAGAATCTGAGGGGGGGATGTAATAATATCCAAAATGTAGGCTTTAGGCTGGGCATGGTGGCTCACGCCTGTAATCCTAGCACTCTGGGAGGCCGAGGGGGGAAGATGGTTTGAGCTCAGGAGTTTGAGATCAGTCTGAGCAAGAGTGAGACCCCATCTCTACTATAAATAGAAATAAATTAGTCAGACAACTAAAATATATATATATATGTGTGTATATATATGTATATATATATACACACACACCCACATAAATTAGCCAGGCATGGTGGCACATGCCTGTAGTCCCAGCTACTCGGGGAATTGCTTGAGCCCAGGAGTTTGAGGTTGCTGTGAGCTAGGTTGATGCCACAGCACTGTAGCCCCGGCAACAGAGTAACACTCTGTCTCAAAAAAAAAAAAAAAAAAAAGAAAAGAAAAGAAAAGAAAATTAGGCTTTAGGGCAAATATGTATAAAGAAAGGTAAGAGTCACTTCATGATGTTAAATGTTCAAGTAACAAGGATGATGTAGCAATTCTGTATTTTTTACACCTAATAAAATAGCAATGTTAGTTAGGAATTTATTAATAAAATAGCAATGGCTAAGTAGTTTATTTTCCTCTCATTTATTTAAATTATAGCAACAACCTATCCAGTGCTGGATGAGTATGAGAACTGTTCACCTAAAATTCTTCAGGAATTAGCTTTCTTCTACCTCTTCTCTGAGTCACACTTAGGTATACTCCTCATCCTCATGGTCGAAGGAGGTGACATTTGTGTCCTATGCTAAATTAAAAGAATGACAAAAAAGAGGGCAAAATGTCCCTGGCAACTATCTTCTAATAACATTAAAAAAATAACACATCATATTGTTCATATTCCATTGGCCATTAGCCATATCTTAGTGATAACTTCATGTGTTAATGCAAAGGAGGCTGGCAATGGTAATCTGTAGAGTTGCTATTACTGTTGAAGAAGGAGAGAACAGATTTCAGAGGGCAGCCAGCACCCTCTACTTCAGTGGTCTCAAGCTTCCTAAAGCAAAAGTTGATAGAATTGCAGGGGAAAACGGACAACTAGTATCATACTGAAAGATTTCAACATCTTTCTCTCAAAAATGAGAAGTTAAAAACCACAAAAATATTAGCATATATATATAAATATACACACACATATATAATTATCAATCTAGATTAAAAGATACATATAGCACCCTGAAACTAACAATTGGAAAATATTTATTCTTGGGAACAAAGAGTGTACTGACAAAAATTTGGTCACATACTAGGCTATGAATGAGATTTTAAGAGAATTTCAAAAAGCCTGTGTCAATTAGATTACAAATAAATTTAAAGTATGTAGTAATAAAATTCATAAATATATAAATGCATGTATTTAGAAATTTTGTCTTCTAAATATCAAATAGAACAAAAAAGAACAATTATAGATCTTTTAAAATACTAAGATGAGTATGTATGTGTATGTCTGAGACTTTGATAAATGAAGTGAAAACAGTTCTGCTATTTAAGTAAAAGGAAATTTTTTTTAAAAAAAATCAATGTTATCAAAATTGAATTAGGAAGAGATGAAGCTCAAACATTTCTGAAACAAATAAATTAATTAAATCAGATTTTTTAATGTTTCAAAAATTAAATTCCAGGACAAAATGTTTTCTGAGTAAATTGTAACTTTTAAAAAGAGATCATTAAAATATTATATAAACTCTTCTAAAGGACTAAAATGGAGGGAAGGGTTAAAGATAGCTGATGATGCAGCTAGTGTATGTCTCTTCCACAGAGAGGAACCAAAATAGGGAGTAGACATTCACACTTGAATAGATCATCTAAGAGAAGACACTGGAATTTGACAGAGAAGCAATGGAAGCTCAGAAAACAATGGAGGGGGAAGCCAGGTAGACTGCTTGGGTGGGATTGGCAGGCAGCCAGGAGAAGCTCCCTGATGCAGAAAACTGGTGAGTGAGAGAACCTTGGGGCTTCCCACTCCCACCAAGCCACAGACTTTTACAATCCTAGCTATGGGAGAGCCCCTAAATCCTCACAGACCTCCAGACTAAAACAGGGAGCTGAGTAGAGATTGCACAGAGGCATTTCTCATACTCACATGGAGTCCCAACAGATTTCTGAGCCCTGAGTAGCTGCAGCCCAGTGCCATTCTAAAAAGCAAGCCTTTCTTCGGGTCTTGTGTCACCTCACTTCGAATAATGGGCCTGCTTTTAATATTATTCCATTTCCACCATCTTCCAAAAGGCTTTTTGCCTCATTATACTATGACTTTCGCGCTCAGTTAGTAGATGCTGCAGCTCTTCCATACTCCATTATTTTTCGATTGTCTTCTCCTAAGCACCACAGCACAGAGGAGAACTAGGTGATGTAGAAGAGTTGACAATGCTTCCCTTCATCTATTTTTTTTTTTTTTTTTTTTGAGACAGAGTCTCACTCTGTTGCCTGGGCTAGAGTGAGTGCCGTGGCATCAGCCTAACTCACAGCAACCTCAAACTCCTGGGCTCAAGCAATCCTTCTGTCTGAGCCTCCCAAGTGGCTGGGACTACAGGCATGTGCCACCATGACCAGCTAATATTTTCTATATATTTTTAGTTGGCCAATTAATTTCTTTCTATTTGTAGTAGAGACGGGGTCTCGCTCTTGCTCAGGCCGGTTTCGATCTTCATCTAGTTTTTTAATCTCCTATGTTTTCACTTTCTCTTTCACTCTTTGATGCTCCTTGTGTTTCCAGGGCAACCCACGGGATCTGTAACATTTTGTGCAGATCTGCCCAATATTCATTCTTATGTGCTTAGCATCCCATCATCTAAGATCTGTGTACTTTTCAATGTGACAGCCAACTAATTTGAAAATGTAATTGCTAATGTGTGTAAAAGGAGTATTCATTATTCATATGCTCGTAAAAGGTTAGCACCATGCTTTTATAGGTAATTTTTGCATAAGTAATACTCAAGCAAGAGTAGTATAAAATAAAATAAAAGCCAAATTATCTTCACAAAAAATGGCCATTTTTTTACTGTTCTTATTTTTAATTTTTCTTCACATGACCATATTATCATACAATTTTATATAATTGAAATAGTATTGTGTAATACATTAATTTATTAATTCAATAGGCAAACATTTATTGAATATCTGCATTGACTTTGGAATTTACTGATTGGTACTTTACAAAGGTAGCTTCAGACTGCAAGGAGCTCATTAGGTACTTGGAGATATAAAAAAATGAATAGAAAAATGCCATACAGAATGACAGCAAATATGTTAAAAACAGGTATAAGGTATTGTGGAAACACATCAGTGAGAAACCAGTCAAATTCCTGAAAAGGATTTCAATCAGAAGTGATGCCTCAAATGAGACATAGAGAATAAGAAGACCATAACATTAAAGATGGATTATGGATTATGCAATATATAAAATTATAGGCAGAAAGAACAACCAGATAGAAAGCAAGAAAAAGGAGTGAGCATAATGTATTAATGAAACTGCAAAAGTGGGTGCACAGTGCATGATATAATCGCACTCGAATTTATGGAGAAGATGTTGGGAGTAGCAAGAGTAATCTTGGATAAGAAGATTAATGCCAGATCATGAAAGATACTGTTGGGCATGCTAGGGAGTTTGACTTTTATTCCAAATGATGTTTGGAGTTCTTAATAAATATTAAGCAGAGAAATTATTTTCATGTTAGGAATGTCATTGTTTTTGCTGTTGTTTGCTTGTTGATATTCTTTTTTTTTTTTCTTTTTGAGAATGGAGAATAATTTTAGGCAACAAGACTAGAAGCATGAAGACCAGTTATATTGTGTCCACTACACTATATCAGGCTTGGTAAAATGCAGGGCTGAACTAAGGTCATAAATTACGACAAATTAGTGGAACTTAAATTTGTTTTAAAGAGTGAGGGAGGAATTATTGAGGACTCTTAAACTTCTGGATTTTCAGACTAAAATGTTACAACTACTGGAGTCTCAATCGAAACCTACATCCGTCAGAGGTACAGATAGAAAGTACAGCAAATGTGTCCTCCCTGTATAAAATGTTCACAATTGGTGGGGTTCCCCAGGTAAGATCTATGTCATTCATGTGTTATGAGCCATAGAAAATGAATTAGGGTGGGAAAGACATATGGAGGTATACGTAGGTGATTTGCCTGAGACAAGCAGAAGCTGGAATGTGATGCATAATTGGTGCATCATTTTCCAGTTACAAAACTTCATCCTGAGATAGGACCAAAGTTTGATTTAATTTGTTTCCTGGCAGCAATCATGGCAAATTGCTTCATATGATTTTTCCTCTTTTACTGCAAATACACAGGCCAACTTTTGGCAAGAATCATAAGTCTGGTATGCAGTTGTAGACTGCATCAGAAAGATGGAGTCCTTTATTTATGTGCAGCCAATGACAATGGGGATGTTTCCATGTCTGGATTAATGATGGATCCAGGCAGTAATAGTGGCAGTATCTTAGGTGCAGATTTGAGGAGCAGCTTACTTATAATTGATCTCATCAAAGAATAGGCCCTTACTACAAAGGCTGCTCAATGTCTCACCTATTGTTTCTTAAGGGAATTTTTCTGTCCCAGGGAAATCTGGGGATAAATAGTAGTCTTACAATAGCCAGGGATTCCACTGCAAAAAACAAAAACAAAAACAAAAACAAAACCCTCAGCTATTTTTATGTCTCTAAATGGATTTAAGATTGCCTTGATAGACCACAGGAAGAGTTGAGCCATAAAATGGTCCAATTGATGCAATTCTTCTTTAATAAACATTACACACCCACCTGCCACTCAAGTGAACCACCCAAAGTACCAATGATTCACTTGGTTTCACACACAGCGGTTACAAATTTCACCCATTTATGCTTAGCGTAGGTGCATGTCTCTGAAACTGTTGTCTGAAACTTCTGCCCAGCCAGGCAGCCCTAAGGCTGACTGCCACATCTGTGACAATGTCCCTTTGCCCACATAGGGTTAGCAACAACCTGGGTCCTATTCTAGCAGCTGCCTTGAATCTACATTCCCATACTCGGCCTGCAATTACCCTCTCTAATTCTCCATCATTATCATGCAGCAAAGTGAAGGACCATTTATTACTTGGATAACCATAAATAAGAAGATTTGATCAATATTTACCATACCAATTCCCATGAAATTTTCATGAATTCTGTTAATTGGTCCCAAAAGGCTCATCTTTCTTTTTCCAGGAAGCCTTGTGTTTGTTAGTCCCCTTCTCATGGCCAAAATTGTAAAGAAATGTGAAAGGGCTGAGATGTTACCCTATTAGCAAGCTGAAATGTTAGCCTCTTACAATTTCATGGACACTGTCAGAAGACATGACACTCCTAAGTTAGAGCAAAGGAATTAGTTGGTCACTAATAGTCACTAATTAGTTGGTCACTAAATAGCAGTAGTCAGAATATCAGGTTCTCATTTCATCTGTTCTGTAAGCCTAAATTTCTACAATGTGATGTAAAGAGAGATAAATGACAATGGATTGAATTACGAGGAAGAATTTTTTTCTTAGGAAATCCAAATCTTTTACATGGGACAGGAAGCATGCCTCTTATTTACTCTGGAGAGAGACACTGTTTCTGTCTTCCAAGGCTCTTTGCTATACAAACATCCTTGAGATAATAGTCTGGAACGAAAGCACTCTGTTGTTCTATTCACAAGATGTGCAGAAAGAGAAGGGACCTATCGAGAATTGTCTTCAAGTAGTAAAGAAGGAGAAAAGCAAAGCCTACACTCTCACTGCTTAAAGGAACAAGGAAGGAGCTTTTCATTGTATTAAAAATCAATTAACTATATCGGTGCCCTTGCCTTATTCATGAATGAAGTTATCCTTAAGAACCAATTGCAACAGAGTCTGTGATAATACTAGGATACAGCATGATCCAGATAAAGAAATGAAAAGCCTGCACTGTAACTGTTAGATCATTTTGCAAAATTGCTTTGGAGAAAACATCTGCTGTTGGCCATGACAGAGTGACTAAGACTGAACTTACCCAACCAGCACAATTTGGATATTACACCATGTGCAGTGCCTAGAGAGGTATTTTCCAAAGGGCACTGCAGGGAGGCAGATTCTGAGCAGAGTATGATCTCACTGAACTGAGGAGACAGAGGTCAAAGCTCAAAGTTATTGAGTGCTTATAACATATACTTGTTTGCATCTTGTTTTTACAGCTTCTTTTAACTGCCATTTCCCCATATTCCTAGGATTTCATTTATTATACTATATATTATTTTTACATTTACCCTTAGTTCTCTTTCAAGACATAATAAAATAAATACCATACCAAAGTCATAATCATAAGATTTTGATTTCTGGAGAGTTAATTCTTGTGTGAAACTCAAGATATAGGTGCTTAGTCCAAGGAGATTGTTGCAAATTAAAACATTCAATAAGAGCGTAAGTCTTTCTCTCTTTTTTTTTTTTCTAATTCAATGAGACTTTAGTTTTAACATCATGGGTTTTATGTATATATATCTTTGATATAAATGTTAGCTTTTCAAATTTGGTATCTTTTCTTAAAATGATGTATTAGTTATATTTTATATGGCCAAGAATGAGCACAAGGCCCTTTTATAGTATTATAATATTTTAAACTGGTTTCTCAGTATTATTGGAAACCTATGCATGCTTTATCAGTAGTTCTTTAAAACTTATAAAGTAGTTAGAAGCTTTATCAATTCCAAAGTAAGGAGTCATGGCCACACAAGTCAGAAGTCTATTCTTTGAAAAAATTGACTAATGTATGTTTCTGGAATAGTGACTTTTTGATTTTTTTATTAACCGGTTATTTGGTGTGACCACCGATGAAAGTCAACAGCTGGACTCACATTAAACCTTCCTTTTCTTGGTACATTTCTTCATCTTTTGATGCTGTTTATCTCTGACAATTTTAGTGTTGCAAGTTCTTTGTAAAACAAACATAAAAGTACACACATACCTATGTATACGCATACGTTTATGTTTATATGTTTCATAATCAAGTGCATAATTATAGGATAAAATGTCCCTTTGTATGGAAATAATGTAAAATTATAACTACCTTATCATCGTTATCTTCTTTCTCTTGCGTAAGTACGTACATTGCTCTGCACTTTATGCCACCCTTATCTTACGGACTTACAGATTTTTACAAATTTAAGATGATACAAATCAACATAATAATTTAAATAATTCATTGTCTAATTATTACAATTTGTATGGAGATAGCCCCTTTAAGATAGTTTTTAAAATCTTTGACAACCTCAAAACTATCTTAAAAGTTGGACACTTACAAGAGTTTCCAAACCTAAGCTTTTCTTTTTCCTGCTCCAAGGCATGAAATCAAATATCTTCCATGGAGCCTTATTTACTTGGAGTAGACATTAGCAACAGAAATAAAATAACATCCAGATTGTTTTGAATGGGTGTTCATGAAAATTTTTCTTGAGCAAAAGTGAAGTGATAATATTAAAGTACATGTAGAAATAATGGAACTAGAAAATATTTACTTTACATATCATGACTTCCAACTATTTTTTCTATTATTATATATAGTTACACCTTTCTTACAATGTGAGGATTTATAGATGCCAGAGATGTTCTCAGACCTTGGTAATATATCCTCTGTTTCTTTTAAACTTCAAGGTCTTTTTATTCTTAACACACCGAAATTCTGTCAATTAGAATTACAGGTGTTACGTTATTAATCAAAAGCAGCAATGTAGAGATTTTATAAGGACTGAGCAACATCTTTACACTGTTTTCAAGCTCTCAGTTCTAACAGAAGTTTCCTTATGGGGCAACGAAGATCAGTACATCAAAGACTAAATCAGTCTTTCTAGGGTTCGTTACAATTCCTCAGGAATACATTAAGAGGAACACGAGTTGACACTTTCATCTTCTACCTGCAACTTCCAAAGCCACAATTCTTGAAATCATTGTTTCTCCCCCATTAACTTTCTCCTCCACATCCAATTTGCTGTCAAGTTCTCTCACTTACACTTTCTGGATATTGTTAGAATCCATCCCCTCTGCAAGGTTATTACTGTCACTGCCTGTGATTAGCCTACCCTCTCTCCTCTCATTTATAGTATCATCCTCTTAACTTTCCTCCATTCCTCCAGCTTTGACCCTCCCCTGCAATTCCTTCCCATGCTGCTGTCAGTGATTTTTATACAATGAGCATATAATGTCATTTTATCTCTTAAAGTGCTTCCATGGTTTTTTGCTATATTTAAAATAAAACTCAAATGCCCAAGCATGGACAAGGAAACACTTCATTTTTTTGATAATCTCTTCAGACTCTCCTGTCATGTACAGGACTTACTAAACTGAAGACATTTTCCCAAAATTGTCATTTATTTTTTTTTCTGAATTACAAATACCTTTCTTAAATGTTCTTGTAAACTCATTTTTTCTTTCCCTAGGAGCATCCTACTTATTCTTTGAAAAAAAATATATATGTAAGCATGCATATTTCTTTCTTGTTTGCCCCATCTCTTATTTCCTTTGGAGTAAATATCTGTGGTAGGCAGAATAATGTCCCCACATGCCCAAAGATGCCCAGGCTGTAATCTCCACACATGCGAATATATAATCTAACAAGGCAAAGATAATTGATGTAATTATGGCTAAGGACATTAAAATAGGGAGATTATTTTGCATTACCTGGGTGAGCTTGATTTAATCATGAGCCTTTTTCTTTCTTTTCTTTCTTTCTTTTCTTTTCTTTTTTCTTTTCTTTTCTTTTCTTTTCTTTTCTTTTTTTTTTTTTTTTTTGAGACAGGGTCTTTCTCTGTCACTCCTGGCTTGAATGTGGTAGCATGAATGTGGTAGCATCATTATAGTTCACTGCAACCTCAAACTCTCAAACTCCTGGACTTGAGTGATCCTCTTGCTTCAGCCTCCCAAGTAGCTGGGACTACAGGCATGCACCACCATGATCAGCTAATTTTTATAGTTTTTGTAGAGGTAGGGTCTCACTCTTGCCCAGGCTGATCTTGACCTCCTGGCCTCAAGCAAGCCAAGCCTCTTGCCTCGGCTTCCAAAAGTGCCGGAATATAAGTGTGAGCGTGGCCTCAAATGAGTCTTTAAAAGGGAAAAGGAAGCCAGAAAAATGAGTTAGAGAGATTTGGTGTGAGAAGGGCTGAACTCACCATTGCTGGTTTTGAGAGAAAAAGAATTAATCTAGGAGCCAAGTAATGTGGCAATCTCAGATTATTGGGAATGGTCTGTAGTCCAACAGCTGTAAGGAATTGAATTCTGGCAGCAGTACAATTGAGCAAGGAGATGAATCTTCTTCTAGAAGCTTCCAGAAAGTAACAGGACCATGCTGATGATTTTATGACCCATACAGTACTTCTAACCTATAAAACTGTAAAAATATTCCTCTTATGCTCTAATAGCAGCTATGATCAGCTTTATTAAAACATACATGGCACAGTATCACGTTTGCCAATCGACTTGCCAGTGTCCAATAGATTGTACACTTCTAGTTGGCACAGTCTGTATTCTTGCCAACCTGAGGAATGTCTGAAACATAGTGAAAATTCAATAAATCATGCATAAATTAATGTATAAATGTAGCACAATTAATACATTTAATTTACCTTTTACACTTTCTTTAAACAAAAATATTCTTAGATTTCAATATTTGATTTTTAAACTGAAATGTCTTTCTCCCTTTGTACCTTCCTCTTTTCTTTTCATTTTCCCCATTATTTTTCTTTTTTCTTCACTCTTATTTTCTATTATACTGCCTCCTCCTTCCCACAAAGAAGCTACAATATTTTCAAATATCAATAGATTTGGACATTGAATATTCCAACACACTTCTCCTCTTATATGTACTCCCCTCAAAGAAAACAGAGATCAATGCAAGCATAATTAATTTGAAAATTTAGGACAACTTATTTACAAATAACTTCCATTCAGCACAAAAATTATTTGGCTACACAAGGTGTTATCACATTGCTATTTCACATAAAATAGTGGGAAATAAATGGGAGAATTGTTAATAGATTGCATTCAAAGTGACAACTACGCACAGTATTTTGGCACAACTGCTTTCAAAACTTTTAAAATACATTCTCAACTACAAGAGTATACAAATAAAATCCATTAATTAAGCTTTGGTTAACAACTTAGCATCATTATATTGATTGTATTTTTCCATATATATGAATATTATATTACTTATTTTCAGGAAACATAAAGTTTGCATTACATATCCAATTAATATTAGAATAACAGTAGTATAGCCTTAGAGACTGGCCTAACTTGATCTTTACTCATAATAAGAATGCTTTTAAATAAACAACAGATCCAGGGAAAGAGAAAGAGAGAGAGAGAGGAAAAGTATGGTCTAAATATACAATAAAATTTGTATTTATCTTGTCATCATGAGAAGTATTATTAGAAATATATAATATTTACATTCTCAAATGTACATGTGTTCTTTGATTTCACCTTTCTCAGCATTGTTGAAAGTTAGATTTGAAGAGAGATGTTAATTTTACATTTACTTTGGTAAACCATTCTAACAAAATGGATTATAATGAGATATCACCTTACCCCTGTCAGAAAGGCCACTATTTTTTTTTCTTTTTTATTTCAACATATTATAGGGGGTAGAAATGTTTAGTTTATGTATATTGCTCTTGCTCCACCCGAGTCAGAGCTTCAAGCGTGTCCATCCCCCAGACAGTGCACATCGCACTCATTAGGTGTGAATATACCCATTCCCTTCCTCCCCCATTCCATCTGCCTGATCCCCGATGAATGTTATTATTATGTGTGCGCTTAAGTGTTGATCAGTTAATACCAATTTCATGGTGAGTGTATATGGTGCTTCTTTTTCCATTCTTGTGATGCGTCACTTAGTAGAATGGGTTCCAGCCCTATCCAGGATAATACAAGAGGTGCTATATCACCATTGATTTTTGTGGCTGAGTACAACTCCATGGCATACATATACCACATTTTGTTAATCCACTCATGGATTGATGGGCACTTGGGTTGTTTCCACATCTTTGCAATTGTGAATTGTGCTGCCATAAACATTCTAGTGCAGATGTCTTTTTTATAGAATGTAATATGGAGATACCTCAAAGAACTACATGTAGAACTACCATTTGATCCAGCAGTTCCAACACTGGGCATCTACCCAAAGGAACAAAAAGACATTCTATAAAAAAGACATCTGCCCTAGAATGTTTACAGCAGCACAATTTATTTGAACTTATCCACTGATATCTTTGCTATTTAAGGATTCACTAACAAAAAAGAGTGTTTATAGTTTTTCATTGAATCACATTTAGAGTCCTAATTAAATATTAATTAATAATAGTATTACTTTACCAAAAAAGATGAAATTGTTTTGAATTTATCTTAAAAATAGCATTAATGATTTCATTAATCATTTTATATCTAAATAAAAATTACCAAATAGGATTTTCTTATAAAATAACATTTATAATAAGAATATTTTATTTAAACAGAAAAATACTATATGCTTATTCTAAAATAAATGAGCATTCCAATATACATGTTATAAGTTATTTTGACATGAATTTTCTTATTAGTATACAATTAGTTTTCTACATATTTTTCAGGCTTGTATTTTAAAATACATTTAAAATCTTTTGATTCAAATATATAAAACAACTATATGATAAAATTAATGTCAATTTACCCTTAACTCGTATTTTGTATTTCTAAATGCCAAGTCATCATCTTGGTAGAGACTGGTAATCTTTTTACCACTACATTGCAAAAAAATTTCAACTTATGGCTGATCATGCTTTTGTTTGGAACTCATTCCCTAAGATTGCGAAATAATTTTATATTTTAATGGGTTCAAGCTTTCATTTTATTTTTTTATTTGCACATTATTGTACATATGAGATATATGTGGTATTTTGATTCATACGATGTGTAATGATCAAATCAGCATAATTTTGATATCTATCATCTCAAACACTTATCATTTCTTTGTGAGGAAACACTCCAAATATTGTCTTGTAGCTATTTTGAAATACACAATAAATTATTGGTAACTGCAGTCACTCTACTGCACTATTGAATACTAAACTTTTTTCCTTTTTTATCTTTTATTCTTTTCTAAGGCCACAAGGCTGCTTGAAATCAGACTTCATTCCTTCCATCTGACTATATTTTTGTACACATTACTCTCCATGCTCCCTTCCTCTACCTTTCCCAACCTCTGGTAACCACCATTCTACTCACTACCTCTGTGAGATAGAGCCACAGTTTTAGCTCCTACACATGAGAGAGAACATAAACATGAACAAGTTTTGATGATAGCTTTGTAGTTTGATGTTAATACATATTTAACCATAATGTAGTTATTAAAACATTTATTTTCAATAAAATAATGAAGAGCAGAAAAGTTAGTAGTCTATTTTGTGACAACCATTGTTCAAAACATAATCAAATACATTTTAAATGGTTAAAAATTACTTTGCACGAATATTGCAGTGTTAGTAATTAAATACAAGTGAAAATAAAAATGAATAAGATATAGTTTTCATTTTCTTTGTTACCAACGATTGAAGAAATTTTAAATAGATAAATGAAGATAAAGAATGTTTTTTGAAAGCCATAACAAGACTTCTGACATTTTTAAGGGCTGTTGCTAAAAATACTGGCCCTTTTAAAAAACTCACTTAACTTCAAATTGTGTGGGCATTCCATTTCAATTACTGAAATAGATAAAAAATACTGTGTGACACTAGTCATCAGAAATGATTAATGTTATTTTCTGATTTAGAAGATGAAAACCTGTGTCTTTCCCTTAAAATCCAAAAAAAAAAAAATTGTACATTTTGTAGAACAACTTTGCTCTGTTTGCTCTTATTTAACCCTACAGATTGTCATTGCATAGCCTTAGTGTTCCCAGTCTTTTTCTATGTTTTCAGTGTCTTACATTTGGAGCTTGCTTCCTTTGCATTCTATTTAATACATCAGTAGCCAGGTTTTAAGCAATCAGCACCACTTCTCAAATCTTTAAGTCCGGCATAATAAGGCCAGACTTCACATCTACTACTTAAAGCTAAAGTGATTAAAATTCCTGTTCAAAATGTCATTGCTAAATTAACAACCAAGGTCCAGGCTGGCTATTAAGCATTACTTCATGCTGATGAGTTTGAGCCAAACCATTGATTTACTGAGTTTTTTTACAGGAATATGAAGAGCTTCACCATTGTTAAATTACTCCAGCTATTTTTAACTCTTTCCTAGGTCTTACAATGTGTGAAAGAAGAATAGAATATAAATAGACACGGATGTCAAAGACCTAATGTTTTATAGAATAACTTGGGAATTTTCAATTCCTCTTCCACAACACTGAAGTGAAATGTGATTTTGTTATCTGAGTGCCAACGACCAATCAAACAACAGGACTGTCAATTAACTGATTAGATAGATGTGAGTTAATCAGAAATAAAAATGGTGTTCTTAATGCGATGTGTTAATGCTGCAGAATGTTATCTTCAGCTGAGTGAATGTTTGACCTTTTAAAATAGCCAATTGAATTTTTACTAGTTAAGCCATTATATTAGCATAGGTCATCTTTTCTGATACTAGAAGGCAAAATTACATAAGTATATGTTTTTGATTTCTTTTATACTTGGTAGCTGAAAAATTAAATTTGTACATGCTGAGCAGAAGCAGACTACATATATATATATATATATATATATATATATATATATATATATATACAGAGTCTCTGTTGCCCAGGCTAGAGTGCTGTGGCATTAGCCTAGCTCACAGCAACCTCAAACTCCCGGGCTCAGGCAATCCTCCTGCCTCAGCCTCCTAAGTAGCTGGGACTACGGGCATGCACCACCATGCACGGCTAATTTTTTCTATATATTTTTAATTGGGCAATTAATTTCTTTCTATTTTTAGGTAGAGACGGGGTCTTGCTCTTGCTCAGGCTGGTCTCGAACTCCTGAGATCAAACGATCCGCCCGCCTCGGCCTCCCAGAGTGCTAGGATTACAGGTGTAAGCCACCGTACCCTGCCAAAGCAGACTACATTTTATGCAAGTATAGTCTTTGGTTATTAAAATATAGGCATAGAAAACATTCTTTCTAAAATTCTACCATAATAATGAACTATTTATTTTTGAATGTATTCTATTCTTTAGAGGATACTATCAAAAAGAATTTTATTAAATATTAAAATGAGTTTTGATCTAGGAATAATGTTAATTGTTCATAAAATATCAGGTTTAAATATTAGTTTTTTAAGGTCTGAGCACACCTGATAAAGTGATACCACCTATTACATATACATGTTTCTTTCATCTTATTACAACACATTCAATACACAAATACTAAAGTAAAATTGATACAATGTAGGGAGAATGAATTAAATGAAATAAAACTGGTGATAATTAATCACAAATATAAACACCACAGAGAAATAGATAAAATTACATTCCTCAGAAAAAATATTTAAGAAGGTAAGCTATAATATCTAAAATGCCAAATACATCAATCAAGAAGCCTAGGAAATATCCAAGTATTTTTCAGAGAATTTATTGCTTGTTTCCGTCTAAACATTGATGAAGTAGATAATACACAATGGCACTGACAACACAATAAGCAGAGGAAAAGGGGTTAAAATAGAGACAGACAGTTAGTTATGTGATTGTCAAATTAAAAAATGAAGCCCCGATGCAGGATGGCACAAATGGGAAAAAATATCAGGGGAACAAACAACAGGAAAGAGCAACTGGTGAAAACATAAAGAACATTATAAAAATGTAACTTAAATAATGGAACTTGCATTTATAACTTTTTATTTTTCTCAGATTTAAAATAAAAATACTTAATAGGGACCAAAGGCCCTAATAGTATGAGTTTTTTATTTCTTTCTGCTTATATGCTCTGTGCTCACCTCCAAATTCTCTATCCTAACCTCTTATCCCCTAGACTCCAATTCCCACTCTCTGCATAAATTGTCACTTCAAATATTCTCAAATAATTGATGTTTCAGAGATTTCAATCATCCATAAGAATGTAAATATCAAGATACAATGAGATTTCACCAATACCCATACTACAATATCTTAATTCTTCACACAGAAGAATACCTGTGATAGAATTACTCTGGACTCGTCTGCTCCTTGAATACTAGTCTTTATTAAGGAAAGCCTCCAAAGACATAAACTTTGTCTGTCTAATGTACAATGTATTGTCCTACACAACCTGGCAAAATTGAATATATGGCGATATAATGAGAGTTTTTCAAATAACACTTTACAGTTGTTACAATATGTGATATTTTTGTCAGAGGCCCTGTTGCCTCATAGATAAAATCTTCATTTCCAAAATATTCCATGGTCCTGACTTTGTGTGAATCTCCATTTGCACAATCAGCCTGCCTACAGCATAAGCATCTCCAAATTGTTTCATTGCATCCCAGGTGTTCACATGTGGCTATGATTGGTAGTCAATAAGTAAATACTCAGAAATAGTTGTAAGTCACCAAATTCTCCATTCACCATGATTCATTTGAAACATTTCGCTATAATGGCTTAATTAACAAAGCTTCTATAATTGTGATTTATTTTTTGTTCATTTGCTTCCTAGAAATACTTCCTGACACAATGTAAATTCATTTATATAAAAATGATTCAACAAACACTGAATTGAGGATAATATTTTTCAATAGGACATTTTTTTCTACATGTTGCAAGGGACTTGAAAAAAGTATTACCATGAGAAGAAAAAATGCATATCCATAGGCCCATACTGTTACATGTTAATGATTAAGATTAGGAATCCTGGTATACCTGAGGAAAGCACTGGCTCTGTTGTGTATTATTTTTATAGCTTTTGGATTATTATTTAACTTTTTCAGGTCCTAGATTTTCTTATCTATGAGATGAATATTAAAATGAGCAATACATAAGCTTATAATTAATGTGGAATAATTTAATGCATATAAACCATTTAACCCATTCCTGTCCCCTACATGCTTTACAAATATGCCATTACTTTTGTTAATATTTCCTATTGCTACTGTCACTTTTATTACTACTACTAGCAAATTACTCAGGTATGTTTTTAAATCTTTGCTGCTAATTTATCTGTTTTATATAGGTCATTATATGTTAATATATACTACATATTATACATAATATACATTGTAGATTCGTTTATGTTTATACTTATATATATGGTTATACTTTATCCTACTAATGTCATTAAAAGGCAATAGAAATATTAGAAAAACAATGATCTATGTGAATAATCTTGAGAGATGTAAATTAGTTCAAGAAATATTTGTTTATTTTGGCATCATTTATTTTTTGATTCATTCATTTAAGTGAAAGACTCTATGTGAGCCTGAAGATAAGAAAATTCATAAGGAACAGTTGTTAATCTTAAGCTTACATTGGATTTATTTGATTCACTAATTATTGTTGGTGCTTGGAATATAGATAAGTCATATTCTGAAATAATTGATGGGAAAGGCTGATTTTCTATTGAGAACTAACATTTTTCTAATATAAATGGAGTATACAATTTAATTCAGATAAAAGAAATTGCATTTAAATTTTTCTTTAAACCAAATTGCTGCAATAATATTAAGCATTAAAGCATTTAATGCTTTTTAATATTTAATAATTTAATGCTTTAATATTAACCATTAGATCTATTTTCTATGGTTAAAGTGACAATATATTCAAATCTATATACTTCCATAAAATTTTAAAATATGTCATTTATAAAAATGTAAAATATGTTTCACTATATTTTTTTCTCATTCTGTCTTTGTTCCAACATAAATAATGAATGACACATTACTTTTTTAGAATAAAAACAAAAGAATAATCCTAGAAATTATCAGTTAGGAATAATTTTTTCAATGCTTTGAAAAACGTTGTTCTGAAGTACTTATTGATTTTGATTATGATCTTTTTTTAAAAAAAATAGTATGATTCCAGGCAACATTTTTTTTTGTTTTATTTCTTAATGATTATAAAAGCAACCTCATGTGACATCAGTCTCTCGTATTTATGAAAAGAAAATACCTTCAAAATTAAGTTTGGAATATTTCACTAGCCATTTATCATACTAACAAGATATGTGTGCCAATGTGCATGTGTGTTTGTACACATAAGAAATAACATGGAATTTTTCACATGTATATTATATAGAGATGGATATGTATAGATATACACATTTTCATGAGTATGAAGTATATATAAAGATGTATAGTGAATTTGAAAAATTTTTCAAAAATTTCTATGATAAAAAAATTATAATATCATCCTAAGTTCTCATAAAATGTTCTTACAAATTTATTGTCCATCAAATTCATTACATAAGTGCTTAACTATTATCAATGAAATAATATTGCTCAGTTGAAGCACCATCTGCATGTATACATTTGATCCCTCCAAATTCCTCAGGGAATTCAAGAGAATAATAGGACCTTCAGATTAACCATTTGTTCACATTATACTGATGCTGGTCCCCTCAGACAGCTTAAAGAATTTAATGAAGAGACTGTATGCACATTAATGTTTATTGCGTTCTGTTTATCAAGGGTATGACATTTATTGCTTAGAAAATGTAAAAGTACTTTATTGATAATGTAAAACTTAAACACGTAATTTTCACCAAGATAAAAATCCCTAAAAACTGAAACATGAGATACTATGTTTTATGTACTCATATTGTTTAATCAGCAAGTGAAAGAAAAGAAAGTGTGATACAAGGAAATACTACAAAATCCTATATTCTGAGTTTCGACAAAGCAATAAAATATAGGGAGGACAAAAGAAGCATTGCTGGAAAAGGAAGAGAAGATAATAGAAAGTTCTTGCCACAGTAAATACCAGCTGTAGCGGTAGAGATATGACAATAGAATTACTTACAATAAGAAAATAAAGAAAATTAGAGAGTCCAGAAAACTTATGAGATGAAAAATTTGGAAACTTCAAGAATGTCCAGAACTTTATGAGACTCAAGAATCTTTGAAAATGTAAGGATGACAATCACCGATTCAAGCCTAATTCATGTTGCTAGAGATGGTAGACAAAAGACTTACACATATCTGCACTTTCATCAAATGAAGCATTAGAAAATTGAAGTTATATATCAATTGGAAATTGTAGTAAAATACAGTCATCCCTTAGTATCTGTGTGGAATTGATTCCAGAACCTCCTGAGGATACTAAAATTTGTGGATGCTCAAGTGCCTTACACAAAATGATGTAGCACTTACATATAACCTATACAATCCTATTGTATATTTTAAATCATCTCTAGATTACTTATAATACCTAATAGAATATAACTGCTATGTAAATAGTTGTTATAATGTATTATTTAGGGAATAAGGACATTAAAAAAGGTATGTACATGTTCAGTACAGATGCAACTATTCATTTTTATTTTTGAAATATTTTTGTTTGACAACTGGCTGCATCAATGGTTGTAGAACCCACGAATAAAGAAGGTTGCCTGTATTACAGTTTATTTCACATATAATATTACACTATTTCAGTCAAAAGCTAAATGAAACTATGTGTACTGAAGAGGACATCCTTGAATAGGAATCTAAACCAATTCTAGGAAAAATATCAGATGACTACTGTGGTTAACACAGTAATTAATATAATAACTTATAAGACTATAAGAATGACTAGTAAAAATTTATTTTCCTACTTCTACACTTTTGGTATTGCATTTCATGGCATTTCAAATTGAGCTCCATTGGTAAGTTAAACACCTTAGAATCTTAAAATAAATTATAGAAAATATGTGTGTTTAAGAAAGTTAAGGTCTTAATTTTAAATCCTTCATTAAGAAGGAATTTACTTTATGACTATTTCGACTGGTTTACTGAATACATGTATATTGATAATAAAAAGGTCTGTTTACACAAAGCTTTCACAATTAATAGTGAGTGTGTAAATGCCTCAGATGAATTAGAATATAAACAAAGGTCAAAGGCCTCTAAAATATGATTGTGATGGAACTTAGTGTATCAGACTTACCAATTTTTCAACTATATCTGGATAAAATGGTTAAAACAACCTTACCAGGCATTGGACTGCAATCAATCAGAGAGAACAGCCCTGAAAGAAGGAAAAATCATGAAATTGTGACTCATATCTATATAGCTCTTTCCCTGAGAGCATTCTCCAAACTGTCGCAAATTGAACTGTATCAGTATATAATCAGTAAAAATACCTTTAAAAATGAAATGAAATAGAGATATTTCCAGTCCCCCAAAGAAAACGCAAAAAGATTTTGAAGGCATAGAGATTTCCTACAAGAAAAACAACCCCCAGTAGAAATGAAGCAACTGCAAAGAGAAGTCAAAACATTAGAAACAGTAAACATGTGGATAAATAGAAATCAGTATCAATGGTATGGGGGCTGGGCACAGTGCCTCTCACCTGTAATTCCAGCACTTTGGGAAGCCAAGGAGCTTGCAACTAGCATGGACAACATAGCAAGATCCCGTCTCTACAGACAAATTTAAAAAAAATTAAATGGGTGTGGTAGCCAATGCCTGTGCTCGCGGGGGAGTTGGAGGTGGCAGTGAGCTGTGATGGCACTGCTGCATTCCAGCCTGGGCAACAGAGCCAGAGTGAAACCCTATCTCTAAAAATAATAACAATAATAATATTGAAAGTAGGAAAAACAGCAATACTAAATATTGTAGAAATTATACATAACATATGCTGTAACGATAGCAAAGAATGGAATGGGATTGATAAAGTTAAACTTTTGGAAGTTTCTTGCCTTTAGGAGAAGTGATAAAAGTACTACTTAAAAGTAGACTGAAATATGTCAACGATATATATTGAACTTTCTAGAATCACTAACAAGGGAAAAATAAAGAACATACATCTAAAAATCTAATAGGAAGGAAAAGTAGAATAATACAAGGTACAACTAGGTAATCATATATAATGCAGGATAAAATTAAAACCTAACACAAACCAAATAATCTAATCATAATCTAAAAGAAAGAAAAAAGATAAAATAAAGTATAAAAGCAAATAGAGCTATTAGAAAACAACTAGCCATATGATATACTGAAGCTATGTCAGTGCTTTTAATAAATAAAAGTGCTCTATTAAATTAAAAAAATGGACTTAGGCAAGAAGAAACTTTATCAGACAAGACCATTGCCTCAAGAGGAGGGAACAGATGCAATAGGTTGATGCTGAAAGAATAAGCCATATTGGTCTCCTGGAAGGGATGGATGAACCAACCTTTTGTATGCAGAGACCTTGAGAAGCTGGCTGTGGAAAGAGGAAGCGGAGGTACTGAAAACTGCAATGAAGGCCTTAAAACTTAACACTCTGTTAAGCTTTGCAATAGTAGGAAAGTTGAAGAAATGAATGTTTCTTTGTGATTAAGCACAATGTATAGGAGTGAGAGCCTCCCAGCAAAGTTATAGTCTGGGCAGTTCAGTTAAAGTTCACATTGTATCTGTCCCAGTCAAATTTGCCTAAAGTTATGTCTAAAACAAAGTTTGATCAGTCTTGTCAGCACTAAGCAATACTGGACAATGTCTGCCAGACATTTTTCTTTAAATAAAAAGACCAAAAATAGGCTATTATCTAAAGAACAAAGCTATTAATACATACAAGGAAATAGAAATGTATATAAAAGAATGCAAAATTTAAAACTATAACATACTAAAATAATCAAAAGTACTTGCATATGTTCATATAAAAATAGACTTGGAGGAAACAAATGTTATAAGAAATAGAGAGAGATAGTTTGCAATGACGGGAGAAAGTATAATAATTTTAAAATGTTAGTATGTAATTAATTTTATTGCTGTAATACATATACTGTGAAATCTGAAAAAGTGAGAGAAGAAATAAAATAATTCAAAATCGTATTCAAAGTTGTTAACATATTTTTCTCAGTAAGAGATCGAGTCCTCAAAATGAATCAGTAATGACAGAAACCATTTGAATAACAAAACATTGACACAGTTAAATATGTGGCATATCCAAAAACGTCAGTAATTTATATTTTTAAAGCACACCTAACACATTAATTGAAACAGACACCATAATCCATAGCATTTCAATAAATTTCAAAGGCTTGAAATAATATAAAGAATGTATTCTCAACTTTTTAAGACTGGATAATATTAAACTTCATTAGAAAATTCTAAGAAATAAAGCAACATAACACTAAATGTTTCATGGTTTAAAACAATGGTAATTGCCAAGACTTTAAAAAATGCTCTGACTTGAATGATAATGAAACATAATATCTCAAAATTTGAGAAGCGTAGTTAAAGCACTGCATACAAGTAAATTTGTAGCTTTAAATGCACTCATAAAATGGGAACAAATAATGTATATCAATAATCTATATTCAAGTTTTCAGCTCTGACATTTGAAGAGCATCTTAACTATAAAAGAACAATGATGTAAATTACAGCACATCAGAAGCCATATGAGCAAGAAGATAGATATAGATGAATTTCTTTGAAAAATACAAATTTTAATTTCAATAAATATCATAAGAGAAATATTAATAGAAATAATTTTTATACAAAGAGTAGTCCAAGTCTAGATGGCTTCGCCACTAAATTTTTCTGAACACTTAAGGAAAAAATAATAGGAATCTTATACTAAATCTTCCAATGTGTGGAATGAAAATCACAGTTCAATTTATCTCAAAAACATTATTGCAAATTCTTTTATTCTTTTCTTTTCTTTTTCATTTCTTTTAAGGCAGAGTCTAGCTCTGTTACCCTGGCTAGAGTGTAGTGGCACCTTCATAGCTCACTGCAACCTCGAAGTATTGGGTTCAAGGGATCCTCCTGCCTCAGCCTCCCAAGTAGCTGGGAATACAGGCATAAGCCACCATATCTGGCTGTTTTTTCCTATTTTTGGTAGAGATGAGGTCTCCCTCTTCCTCAGGCTGGTCTTGAACTCCTGATCTCAAGCTATCCTCCCACTTTAGCCTCCCAGATAATTGCAAATTCTAAACATAACTAGCAGAAATAATCCAATTTAATACATAAATGATTGATACTTTGTGAAAAGTATTCATTCTAGGACTGGAAAGTTATTTTAACATTTAAAATTAATCAATATTCTTTACATTAAAAGGATACAGAAGGATATAATATAAACATCATAATAGATGAATAAAATGTACTTGATAAAATTTAAGATACATCCATCATTTTATAACAGTATTAGAAAACTTTCTCAATCTGGTATATTGTACATATACTAAATAAATAAATATCACTAATTAATATTTTCCCCTGGAGTGAAAAAAATATTGTCCTTTATTACAACTTTTATTTAATATGTTAGTGGGAATCTTATCCAATGTCATAAGGAAATATAAATAGTAGCTGTTAAAATTGGAAAATAGTTGATTTTGATACATGTCATCATAATATCACAGAAAATCACTCCCCCACCAAATAAAAAAATCTTTAAACAAATCATAGGAAGTAGAACCTGAACTTAGATGGATACAAAGCAAATATACAATTGTCAATTACATTTCTTTATGCTAGTAATAAAAGTGGGAATGAAATTTAAATAGATAACTATAATTTGTTCTAGTACCTAAAACAATAAATTTCTAGGAATGAATTTAGTAAACATATTAAAAATGTGTGATATCTCTACACTAAAAGTATGAAAAGCATTTCTTAAAGTGTGTATTAGTAAGTGGAGAGTTATTCTAAGTTAATGGATTGTTCTGGTGGTACTAATAAAATGCTAATTCTCCCCAAGTTTCTCTAAACCTTCTGTGTAATCGCAGTCCAAATTTCAGCTTGATTTTTCATTGTTTGGAAATTGAAAATATGATTCTAACATGTAGGCAGAAATTCAAATGACCTGACAATACCAAGTCAATTTTGAAGCAGAACAAAGCTGAAAGACGAATATAACTAACTATGTACTAAGACTTAGTGCAAATACACAGTAACTCAAACGATGTGATATTGGCTAAGGACAGACAAATGGTTCAATGGGACAGAATACAGAGTTCAATTAGAGACAAAGACATTAATTTTTAACTGATTTTTTTTACAAAATCCCTGCTACAAATTCTCTGGGGAAAGAATGGTTTTACAATCAACTGGATATCCACAAAAGAAGAAAAAAATGTAATCTTAATTCATTACGCTTTCCAAACAAACACAAATTAATGTTAGATGGTGCATAGACCTAAATGTTATATACAAAATGATTAACCTTTTAACAGAAAACACAAGAAAGTTGTCATTAACTTGGTTTATGCACATATTTCTTAAAAAGTACACAATATCTATAACAAAAGATTGATAATGGCATTTCATCAAAATCAAGAACTTTTGGTTTTCAAAAAAAAAAAACTGATCAAGGGCAGGCGCTGTGGCTAACACCTATAATCCTAGCACTCTGGGAGGCTGAGGCTGGAGGATTGCTTGAGGTCAGGAGTTCAAGACCAGCCTGAGCAGGAGAAAGACGCTGTCTGTACTAAAAATAGAAAGAAATTAGCTGGACAACTAAAAATATATAGAAAAAATTACCCAGGAATGGTGGCGCATGCCTGTAGTCCCAGCTACTCAGCAGGCTGAGGCAGAAGGATTGCTCGAGCCCAGGAGTTCGAGGTTGCTGTGAGCTAGGCTCATACCACACCTGAAAATACCAAGCATTGCTGAGGATGTGGAGCAACAGTAACAATATTGCTAGCAAGAATAAAAAAAATTGAAACCATTTAGATGAATACATTCTGCTAGTATCTATTTGCATAAAAAATGATAGTGCCCTTTCATATGTTTGGAATCAATAATTCCATTACTATATTATCTGTGCCCAACAGAAATATACCAAAACAGTGGTAAAAGAATGACCATAGAAATTTTAGTCTTCAAATCCCTAAACTGGGAATGACTCCGATGTCCAATAACAGTTGAATGGGTTAATCATGCTATCTTTCTATACTGGAATTCTATACAGAATGGACAACCTAATTACAAATTGATGGTATATACCTGATGGATGAAATTCACAAATATATTGTTGGAAATCAATTGAAAAAAGAGTTCATGTTTTAGGATTCCATTTATATTAAACAAAAAATAGGCAAAACTAGTCTATGGTTTTACAAGTCACAATAGTGTTTACAATTGCGTATGATCCTGACTGAAGCATAGCATGAGTGAGTCTTCCTGGGAAGTAGTTACACAATCTTGATCTGGATCAAGATCTTGAGCTGTACATTTAAGATGTGTGGACTTTACAGATGAGATGCCTCAAAAAGGGAAATAAGAATAGTTGTCCAATTTTGCCTATACTAAATCCACAATAAATATCATAAAACAATAATTTTGACAATAGAAAATGTCTTCATTCTGCAGTTCACGAAGTAAGACATATATAAGTGTATTTCACAAAACAAATTAGTGTACCACTGTGAATTATGTTAATTTTTGGAGCTTCATTTTTTCTGCTACTGTAATATAAGAAAACCAAGCAACATTTTAAGCAAGTATGCAATTGTCTTAAAAAATGAAATTTACATTACCTTCCATTGTTATCCTTCTTTGAGTATTTTATAGTATCATAAAAATGACTATAGCACAGTATAAAGTTTCAGGTTTATAAGAACTCTATAAT
This sequence comes from Lepilemur ruficaudatus, assembly GCA_963574885.1. NCBI lineage: Eukaryota > Metazoa > Chordata > Mammalia > Primates > Lepilemuridae > Lepilemur > Lepilemur ruficaudatus. The sequence continues at coordinate 79,029 of CAUYRT010026848.1, forward strand.
AGCATGAGATACTATTATTCATCAGGTCAATCAATAGTAACTAATTCATACATGAATACTTTGAATAATAAAAATGCATTATCTTCCATAGTATCACAATGCAAATTGTTTAATTAATAAAAATCATAAGATACTCAAATAAACTTTATTAACATGTAACAGTGGAAGGAATTTTGGCCTCCCCAAGAAGTGTGATACCATGCCCACCCTGGAATTTGATTTTAAATTTTGAAGACTGTTAGAAAATAAAAACTATGACCTAGCAAGTTTTTATTTTCTAACAATCATATATAGTTTTTACTTCCCAAGTGCCCGTCAATTCATGAGTGGATTATTAAAATTTGGTATATGTTTACAATGGAATACTACTATGGAATACTACTCAATTTTAAGAAACAACAGTGAGCTAGCACCTCTTATATTATCCTGGATTCAGCTCGAGCCCATTATTCGAAGTGAGGTGACACAAGACCGGAAGAATGAGCCCCATACGTACTCGCCATCAAATTGGTACTGACCGTTTAACACTACAGTGCTCAAATGGTGGTGGTGTCCACCAGGGATTCAGGGGTTAGGGGGTAGATACACAGCTGAGGGATGTGGAGAGCATTGTGAAGGGAAAGGGCATGCTTGAAATATAGCTGGGGATGGGAATTAGGGGACTTAATAGGGGGAAGGAAATCTAAAACTGATTTATGTGAATAGCTGTTCAACTTGGTAAATTTACTAAAAATCATTTAATTGTTCACTTAAAATGGAGTAATGGCATGGGATGTAAATTATACTTCAATAAATTTGTCGAAAAAAAGAGAGAAAAAAAGAAAATAAAAACTATGTATATAGTGCCAATTGTGTTAGACATTTTTTTTTGTCCTAGAAATGCAGTACATTACTTAATCTAACAATGATTAAAGTATGTATTGTTATCTTTATCATAGAATACATAAAAGATTAATGCCCACATTTAATACAAATCCTTACACCTTCTACTATGCATGATGACACATGGAAAGAGTGGATGTATTCTGGAGCTGTTATGAACAAGTTCCAAACTCATTACAACATTAGCAGTGTGATTCGTAATACTGCTTCCACCAGGAATTCTTCCAAAATGTCATATTTCAAAGAAATTAAACAAAATTCATTCTTGGCTTACTCTATTAGAAGTGATATTTTCTTCTTCTGTTAAGTCTGTAAGATTTGGAGTAAGTCAAAATATCCTTGGATAAATCTTAATTTAAATTCCTTCTTAACCATACCAGAAAATTTATGAATTATAATTGTAATATATATGAAAATTTTACTCACATTGTGGCCTAGAATGAAGATTATTCTTAGCTGCTATAATATTGTATTTGATAGAGAGAAAACAGTAGTCCCCATCTTATGTCAGGGTTTCCAAATAAGGGGCATGGGAGCCCAAGGCAAAACAGCCAAATTTGCCTGTGTTTTTGGCAGTCATTCTTGGTTGTCTTCTCGTAGCTATCTCCTAGACATTTTCATTGCTATTAAAACTCCACATGGGTTCACCATCCTCCAGTTTGCTTTCAACGTGCTCTGTCTCTCCTAGGAGTGGCTCTTAACTAGCCTTAGCCAAAAATAGTGGTCTCATTTAGTTGGTGAATTACTGTTTTAGGCAAGGGTGTCTGACATAATTATGGCAATTCAATCATACAGAGAAGTGTCCGGAATACATTATGTGATGGATTTTTTTCGTTTTGTTTTTTGAGGAGATAAAAGCCAGTGAAATTATTTTTCCTGCTTCTTAGTCCTGGCCTTTGCATGTAGCTCCTCAATCTGGGACTACCCTATTGGAACTAGGACAAAAGAATCAACATTATGAAGAGTGCAGAATGGAAAACTGCATTCATGGTTAGCCACTGAATTAGCCATGTTGGAATTGACCTACTACCAGACTTGTTTTTGGAATTTCTGTTACTTGCACCTGCAAACATCATAACTTTTAGTTTCATTTTTTTATATTGTAATGGTCTATAAAACTAATCCTTAGAAATCATAGAGTAGATTCTAAACATTTTTAAATAGAGTATAAATACAATTGAAATCCCATTAACATTTTAACTTGAAGGAGAGCCAAAGGGATCCAATTCAGAAAACAATTGCATGTAAGTTCTCTGCAAGAATGAAAATTTGACCCCTGTCTTCAACAAAATTAATTTCAAAACAGTGTTGTAGTTTTTGGGGTCAATCTATGCACATCTAGTATTGTTGTGAGCATACAGAAACATTCTTACATTCATAAATGTTCAAACAATATGTGAAGAAACTTTAGTTTTAACAGATATGGAAGTGTGAAATTTAAAAATTTCATTCCTTATAAAACTATGGTTTACTATGGAATATTTGAGGATGCAACCTAAGAAGAATGCTAAAGATAAGTTCAGTACTTAGTCTGAATATGACACCTTGATGACAGAAAGCTGAATTGACCATGAAATATCCCTGCTATTGCCATCCTTTCGAGGGTAGTATGAAGGCTCATGACAATGAAAGAGAAATTGCAGAAAGAGAAGATAAATGTCATTGGAAGAAGTTTTGCAGAGTATTTAAAAAGAACATGTAACTCTTTTTGATTCTGTATTACATGTAAGTGAGCAGAAGAATATTTTTATAAGGTCTCACTGGAGGCACAAGTACTAGACCTGATTTCCACATGGCAGCATCAACTGAGGCTGCTTAAAAGCTGTCCCATTAGGCATATGTACTTCCTCTCCTGTTAACCACAGGCTTCAATACTGTGGTTAATACAATTACTTTTCAGAATTGCAAAATCAATAATCAGTTGCTATTTACTTTCATATCCAAGCCAGCTTAACTCAGTTACGTTGACTGCCTAGCACCTATACGTGTCTGTGTTTGCAATCTTGGTCATGGCCTTTCAGATTGATGCTGATAGTGAACTCACCCAGAAATATCAGTTTTGATTTTGCTCTTTGACACTTTTTGGATTTTTTGACTTTGATACTTACTTGCCCTTGGTTCTAATCATGACCCCAGGACACAATTCATGTCCTATTAGCCTTTTTCTGAATTGTACACAGCATGTGAACTAATAATTTGTATGACATTGACTTGTTCATTTTCAAAAAAAGCAAAGTAATATACTTTAGCATTATTTTCAAAACAGATTAAACACTGTAGGGGTCTACATGTTTGGAAATGGATCTTAAATTTTTTAAAAGTTAAAAGATAAGAAGAGAACCAAAGGGAGATAATTGTTAAAAGTAATATTAACTTCTAAGACTTAAGTAGCTTTCTCTAGCATTATCATCTTTATTTTCCTTTATATTGCTAAATTTTGTTTCCATCAGGATTTGCCAGATCCTTGGGTTCCTTTAGAAACTAATTTGATTGACAGAAGTTTTTGTATAAAAGGTCTGCCTATATTTAAAATGTTTTCAATGTATTTAGAATTGTTATACCCTCTTGCTGAATTGACCCCTTTATCATTATATAGCGACCTTCTTTGTCTCTTCTTACAATTTTTGTCTTGAAACCTATTTTATCTGATAGAAGTATAGCTAGTCTTGCTCTTTTTTGGTTTCCATTTGCATGAAATATCTTTTATCTCTTTATTTTTAGTCTATGTGTGTTTTTACAGGTGAAGTTGGTTTCTAACAGACAACATACAGTTGGGAAAATTCACATTTACTTCCAATTATGTTCTATAAGTCAGAGGTCTGAAAATATTTTGTAATTAAATATATATTATTCGTATCATTATATTAATTTAATTATTATTCAATATAAAATTTACTGAGCTTCTTTTTGAATTTCTGGATTTATTGAAGAAAGGTAAAAAATAGCAGAAATAATGATACCTAATATAATATAATACAATACAATATAACATGGAGGGTTTACTTTTAAGGTGGTCTATAATGTCAAATAATTATATATGAAATTGGTTTTCATTACTACTAACAGCTAAAGTAATTGCAGAACTATATTCAAGCTTGTGATAGATTTTTATTATGAAATCTAAGTTAAATATGTCAAATTATAAGCTAACTTCAAAATAAATACATAAATGAATAATTTAATTATCTTCTTTCCAAGTAGAAAAGTAGTGCACATAATTTATAAAAAAGGTTTGCAGTTGTAGAATTATTCCTTCAGTCTTTACCTGAAAGTATTTAATGTTTTCACAGTTTTCCAAATTCCAGTGGACACATCTAATCTCCTTCTTCCAGTCCCTCTATTTCTCCTTTTCCTTCGTTTTCCTCTTCCTCTTTCCCTTCCTTTCTTTTTCCCTGCTACTCCTCCTTTTCCCCTTCCTCCTCCTCCTCTCTTTCTTCCTCCTCCTCTCTTTATTTTTCTCCTTCTTCTCCATCTCCTTCTCCTCTTTATTATACCTCTTCCTCCTCCTATGTTGCAAAAATTTGAATTTGCTTGATTCTCAACAGCTACCATTTCCACAAAAAAAAAAAATGTTCTCCTCAAAGAAGTGTCAGTTGGCTATCAAGGGAAGAGAAATCAGTGTACCACATCTGGCAAATAGATGGTTATCAACTATACAAAGAGATAGTAAGAAAGAATTATATATATATACATATATATGTTTTGAACTTAATTAAAAAGAATTAACTTATGTGATTGTATTACATGAAATTGATATTAATGATGGAATCTTACAATTTGGTTTAAATCTGCTTAGAGAAATGTAAAGGTTGTTCAAGAGTGTGTCTGTGTGCCATAAGGGAACATTTAGTTGTTTATATGGAGGTGGTGTTAAAAAAGATAAAGGGAATAAGCATTTACATGTTTCAGTAAAAAAAAAAAAAAAGGCAGACTACAGGAAAGTAGTCTGGTAACATGCATGATTCTACTGACTGGTTTACCAGAATATTCCTTGATATGTGGCGATCATGAGATTAAACTTCTAAGTTTTTGGCTACTGAAGTTTTTGTTTCTGTTGTTGTTTGGTAAGAAATAAGGGGACAAAGAAACTCAGGTATATTTATACTAGAAGCATCTTTGTCTTTGGTAAATAAAAGGTACATTAGTGATGAGAGTTCATGAGTAAGACAACAATATACCAAGGGGACAAAGATGACAGTAGAGGGCAACTGTCCACCTCAGGGTACAAATCAGAGAAAGACAAATAGCAATGCAGTAGAAAAATTACATTTCAGTCATGGCAGTTTATAGTTGACCTAATGACAAGGTCGAGTATTATGCATTGAGTGTAAAATTAATGTCAAGTCGAAATAGTCTTTTCATGTGGATGGCACTTGCTAATGCAAAGCGTTTTAAAAAGAGCCCATCAGCAACACTTGGGAAAAGATAATTCTGAAAGGATAAGTAATTCATGTCATTTATTTTAAGAAGAAAAATAAACCGTTGAGAGCAAAGCTTTCATTTTCACGTTTAGTTTTGAAGAAAAAGAGTCAATTTCAGACAAAAGTCAGATAGATATCAATAATTATTTCTGTTCAACTGGAACCAGGATAGTAATTTAATTTGTATTTAGGCAAAATTGAACATTTTTTATTTTGCTTCTAAAAGACCTTTTGTGTGATGCCCAAACTTAACCAAAATAGCAGTTATTGTCCTAAAAAGAAAATGGTAAACAACGGTGACATATTGATAATATTTGTTGTGTTAGATGAGAGGCAGGTCTCCAGCTAGGACAATAGTTTTCAGTCCCCTGGTGACTACTAACTAAGGTATGTGACTTTTTTTAATTGATATGATTTGAGTGGAAGTAATAGGTGACACTTCTGTGCCAAGGCACTTAGGGAATGGGTCATACGTTCTCTACCTTCTCTTTGCCAATCTGCTACTGAATGCGGAGGATTCAGATGCACTAAGAAATGGTTAGAGTTGTGACCCCTGACATCACTACATTTAAGTCTAATCAGTGCTCTCAAACCATCTTCATTTGAATGAACTGAGAACTGTAAGGTTCTCATTTCTATGGGATTAAGACACTGAACATTGAGAATTTTATTTTTCATGTCTAACTAATGTAGCTCTATGTGTGTCTGCGTGGGTGTCTGTGTATATGTATGTGTGTGTTCTCAAAAATAGTGAGTCCCCAGACAGTTAATGTTCAAAAAGAAACTTTAAATTCCTGAAATAAAATATAGGTTCCACAGTGATTTGGTATATGAATGGGCATCTTCCAAAATGTTGTAGATAGTATTCCTATACATGAGTGAAATTAATCTACATGAATATAGCTAAAGACGAGCAGCATCTTACAAAGTCAGTCCAGTTGGCATTTTTTATTTTCTGATTTTTTTCAATTTTACAAGTATTCCACTCCAATTTTCCATTCAATTTGTACTTAAATGTTCTGAGACACACTACATATTTACTTTACCTAGTGAAATTTGTGTATAAAATATACCAAATTTGTGATACATATGGTTTTGTACATCTGTCTTAAACCACCAAAAAATGGTGAAAATCTCAAGAATGAGTAGTCTATGTTTTGCAAATGGACTAATAAACATATATTTCAATGTTAAGAATGACAAACTCAGATACCAATTCAAAGAGACAATCAAGTCAAATTCCATATTGACATGCTCTGCAGTCAACACCAAGAGCTGGATCACGAGGGTCGATATACGCAGAGCAACATCAATATCAGGAGAGAAGTTTTGTTTCCTCAAGATCCAGGACAAAGGAGAGTAATATCAGGTTATAATGCAAAAGCCAACATCATTGAGATAGAGTAAGAAAGTAACAGACACACACACTCAAAACTTTTAGATGCAGAAGAATAACCACAGATTCTCTATTAACTGAACCCTAACCATGTTTCTTGTAGTTTTCTTCTTTATCCATCTTTGATTTGCTGGTTATCATACAGTTTTTTTTTTCTGGTCAACCTACTATCTTTCAAGGCCATTCTTATTGTAAATGCCTACCAATGACATTGTACAACTCGGGGTGCGTACAAAGACTTGTTAAGTATATCCAAAAATATTTACTTTGTTGGCTTTATCTCCAAGCTATTATTGTCCAAAATAGACTAACATTTTTTGCCAGTTTCACAAAGAGAGGTTTAACAAGTTTTACTCTTTTTGAATTATTGCATTCCTAGATTAAATTTCTTAAAAATCCTTTAGAGAAATGTATTGAGGAAACTATCAGATGTAATATTAGGTAACAGCCATGCTTAGGGCATTTTCATTAATGTCTTCTTGGAATAGTACATTGAATTCAAATATTTAACATATACTCTGTATGACTTACATTAACTTGCTCAATATTCTTGCAGAAAAATTATTGTATTATTAGCTATTTTGTAGTGGGATAACATTTATTTACAAAAATACTGTTAAATGCATTTTTTATTTTACTTTTAATATTTCAGAGTATTATAGGGGTACAAATGCTTTGGTTACATAAATTGCCTTTGCATTGCTTGAGTCAGAGCTACAAATATGCCCATCCCCCAGGCAGAATGCACTGTATCTGTTAGATGTGAATGTACCCATCCCCTCTTCCTCCCTCCCACCTGCCTGACACCCTATGAATGTTACTTCCCATATGTGCACATGTGTCGATCGATTAGTACCAATTTAATGGTGAGTACATGCAGTGTTTGTTTCTCCATTCTTGTAATAATTCACTTAGAAGAATGGGCTCCAGCTCCATCTAGGATAATACAATAGATAGTTCATTTTTAAAAATATTGTTTTTAGGCCGGGTGCAGTGGCTCACGCCTGTAATCTTAGCACTCTGGGAGGCCGAGGAGGGCGGATTACTCAAGGCCAGGAGTTCAAAATCAGCCTGAGCAAGAGCGAGACCTCGTCTCTACCATAAATAGAAAGAAATTAATTGGCCAACTAAAAAAATATATAGAAAAAAATAGCCGGGCATGGTGGCACATGCCTGTAGTCCCAGCTACTTGGGAGGCTGAGGCAGAAGGATTGCTTGAGCCCAGGAGTTTGAGGTTGCTGTGAGCTAGGCTGACGCCACGGCACTCACTCTAGCCCCGGCAACAGAGTGAGACTCTGTTTCAAAAAATATATAAATATATTGTTTTT
>CAUYRT010026849.1:0-12047 GCA_963574885.1 Lepilemur ruficaudatus
ATTCGGGTGCAGATGTCTTTATCATAGAATGTCTTATGCTCTTTTGGGTAGATGCCTAATAATGCTATTGCTGGATCGAATGGTAATTCTATTTTTAGCTCTTTGAGGCATCTCCAAATTCTTTTCCACAAAGGTTGCACCAATTTGCAGTTCCAGGAATTAGGGGTCTCAATAGGGGAAAGGAATTCCTCAAAAAGTGATTTATGTGATTAACTGTACATCTCAGTAAATTCACTGAAAATCTTTTAATTATACACTTAAACTGGAGTAAAGGCATGATATGTAAAGTATACTTCAATAAAGAAAAAAAAGTACATGGAAATATGGAATTAAAAGATAAAAATAAAAAGTGTAAACTTTATTTTTCAACATGACCCCATTGAGTCCAAGACACTTTTGTAAGTGATGATACCCGCCATTTAGCCCATCCTTAACGAACTGAGGATCTATGGGAATTTGATCATGTCAGTATAGTGTTTTTTACATTATTACCCAAAGAAAAATGGGTGCTCTTTAAATATTTTTTTAAGATTAGGAAACAAAAATAAGCCAAAAGGAGCCAAATCATGACTGTGAGGTACTAATGATTTCCCATCAAAACTCTCACAAAATTTCCCTTGTTTGATGAGAGGAATAAGCTGTAGCATTGTCGTGGTGGAGAAGGACTCTGTGATGAAGCTTTCCTGGGCCTTTTTCTGCTAGAGCTTTGGCTAACTTTCTCAAAACACTCTTGTACTAAGCAAATGTTATCATTCTTTGGCCCTCCAGAAAGTCAACATGCAAAATGCCTTGACCAGCCCAAAAAACTGTTGCCATGACCTTTGCTCTTGACCAGGCCAGTTTTGCTTTGACTGGACGGACCACCCCCACCTCTTGGTAGCCATTGCTTTGATTGTGCTTTGTCTTCAGGATTGTACTGGTATAGTCATATTTCATCTTTTGTTACAACTTTTCAAAGAAATGCTTCAAGATCTTGATCTTACTTGTTTAAAATTTCCATTAAAAACTCTGCTCTTGTCTTCAACTAATCTGGGTGCCATGGTTTTGGTACTCATCGTCAAGTGGGAAGTTTGCTCAAATATAATTTTTCAATCAGAATTGTGTAAGCTGAACAAAGTGAAATGTCTATGGTGTTGGTTATTGTTTCTGCTGTTAATCGTCAGTCCTCTTCAATTAGGACATGAAGAAGATTAATTTTTTCTTGCAAATTGACATGGATGGTCTGCTGCTGTGGGCTTCGTTTTCAACATCATCTCATTCCTTCTTAAAACAAGTTATGTGACCGGACAAGGTGGCTCACACCTGTAATCCCAGCACTTTGAGAGGCTGGGAGTTAAAGACCAGCCTGGGCAACATAGAGAGACACCATCTCTACAAAAATAAAAGCTTAGGTGGATGCAGTGGCATATACCTGTAGTCCCAGCTACTTGGGAGGATCACTTGAGCTCAGGAGTTTAAGGTTGCAGTGAGCTGTGATCATGCCACTGCACTTCAGCCTGGGTGACACAATGAGACCAAGTCTTTAAAAAGAGAGTGTTAGTCATTTGTAAACTGCTGATTTCTTTGGGCCATTATCTCTATAAACTTTTCCTAAAGCATCAATTGTTTCATCATTCTCCACTCAAGCTTCACCATAAATTTGACGTTTGTTGTTACTTCAATTATAACAGAATTTATGTTGCTCTGATAGGGGCTCTTTTCAAACTGCTGTCTTATCCTTCTTAGTGCCTCAAACTAGATCCTGTTCAGAAATGTTATAAAAAGTTAGTAACAGTCTATTTTGGTGCAAAGAAAAAAAATTGAAATCTATGCATAGCTTTTTCATAGTATGTATTTCCATGAAATTTTTGAAGATCCCTCATATCAACATGGAGATATCTTAAAAATATATTTTGAGGAGCTGTTTCCAGCCAAGATGGAGTAACAAGAACTGTTAATCACCCCCCACACACACACACATGCCTTAACAACAAGATATCCAAACAAAATATACAAAACCTTTGATTTTTAGACATTAGAGGACAAACAACCTGAGCCCTATGTACCAGTTTTTTGCCTGGAAGTAACTTCCAGGCCACAGCTCAAAAGAAAGAACCCAAACACGAACTGGTGATTTTTATGAATAAAGGAGATAAATACTGGAGATTGAGAAGGTCAAGCTTGGTGGAATTTATGAGGCACAGCACCAGAGAGAAGGTGCTGCACAGAGACAGAGCCCCACAGTTCTGAAGACAGGTCCTCCTCAACATCCCCACCCTACAGTCCTCAACTAGATACCTATCTGAAAATGTGTGAGAAGAAACTAAAGTTGGATAAAGAATAATTGGAATGGCATAGGCAAAAAATTCTCAAAACTCACATAGGGCTAAAAACAGTGTATTCTCTGACTAGCCCAAGTGGAAAGAACTTGTAATATATAGAGCATGAATATGTAAGAGTAATGCCTTAGTAGTGGGATGGCATTAGCCTTAGAGCAAGGTTGCTCCATTCTAACAAAGCTTAAGTTCAAACCTAAATTGGGTCCAAAACATAACTACACTAGAAAAAATCCAACACCACTTAAATAAATAAAACAAAATCCAGCAACCACCAATGTAAATTCACAATGTCTGACAACCAATAAAAAATTACCAAGATTGCAAAGAAGTAGGACAGTATAATCCATAACAGGGGTCGGGGGGTGGGAATCAATAAATAGAAACAGACCTAGGTGTGACAAGATGATGGAACTAGTCAATGAAGATGTTAAAGGTTATTAAAAATACGCTCCATATGTTTTAAAAAGAGTAAATCATGGTATAATGAGTAGAGAAGAAAGCTATTTTTAAAAGACCCAAATTCAACTTATGAAAACAAAAAGTACAATATCTAAAATGAAAAAAAATACACTTGTTGCAATTAACAGCAGATTAGACACTGCAGAATGAAGAGCAGTGAACATGAAGATATCTCAATATGTGCTATACAGAATAAAACACAAAGAGAAAAAAAGAATGGATAAAAATTAGGAAAAAAATACTTGTAAAAAAGAACCAAATGTAAGTTAATTATGGGACAACATCAAGTGATCTAACATACAGGTTACTGGAGTCACAGAAGCAGGAAGAAGTTCAGAAATATATTTGAAGACAAAATGGCTGAAGATTTACAAATACATATCTACAGATCCAAGAAATTCAGTGAACAACAAGCAGAATAAATAAAAAACACTCCAAGGCACATGAAAATTAAATCACTGAAAACCAGTGATAGAAAGATCCAATCAGTAGCCAAAGGGGAAAACACGCATTGCGTCAGGCAGAACAAAGGTAGGAATTATCACAGATTCTCATCAGAAACCTTGTAAGTCAGAAGACAGTGGGGAGATATCTTTACAGTACTGAAAGAAAAACACTTTCAAGCTGTATCTCTTTGTTAGTGAAAATATCTTTCAAATATGAGGGGAAAATAAAGACTTTTAAAGAGAAACCAAAGATGAGAACTCCTTTCCTTACAAGAAATGCTAAAGGAAGTTTTTCAAGTCAAAAGGAAAATGAGAACAGAGGGAAATTTTGAACTACACTAAGGAATGAAAGGCACTGGAAATGGTAAATAAGAGGGTGAAAATAAAAGAATTTTTTTCTCATTTTATGCTCCTTAGAAGTTAACTGACCCTTATGAATATAGATGCAAAAATCCTCAACAAAATATAGCAAAACAAATTCAACAGTATATTGAGAGGCTTATCCACTATGGCCAAGTGGAATTTATCCATATATATTTTTACCTCAATTTTTAAAATGGAAAAAAAGAGATGATTGCTTAAAGCAAAACTAATAGTCGTATGTTGTGGTGTTTGTGACGTGTGTAGAAGTAAAAAGTATGAAAGCAATAGCAAAAAGAATTGGAGGAGGAAAATGAGAGTGTGTTGTTGTAAAGTTTTTATTCTATATGAAGCAGCATGATATAGTTTGAAGGTAGATTGTTACAAGTTAAAGATATATACCGTAAACCCCTGAGGTTCCACTTTTAACAAAATAAAACAAAGAGATATGATTAATTAGTCACTAGTGGAGGTAAAATAAATCACAAAAAATGATTAATAAATAAAGGAAAAAAAGAAAGATAAAGCAAAGAGCAGATGGGACAAATAAAAAGCAAACAGCAAAATTGCAAGAATAAACCAACAAAATCAATGAATAAATTAGATGTAAATTACTGATTATTCCAATTAACATGATTACCAGATTGAAAAAAGATTAAGATCCAACTATATGCCACCTATAAGAAATCCACTTTAAATATAAAGCACAGATAGGTTAAAAGTTAAAAGAAATAGACATACCATAAAAACAGTAGCTGAAAGAAAGCTAGAGTGACTATGTTAATATGAGACAAAATAAAGTTCAGAACAAGGAATAATAATAAGGATAAATATGGACATTTCATAATGATAAGGGGATCAACGTATCAAGAAGACATAACAATCCTAAATGTGTGTGCACTTTATAACAACACTTTAAAATGCATAAAGAAAGCACAGAAATAATTTTTTAAAAGAAATAGACAGATCCAAAAATATAGTCTGAGGTTTCAACACTCCTTTCTGAGTAACTAATAAAGCAAATAGATAAAAATCCAGTACGACCCTAGAAGCAACGACTCCTCAGTAGCAATGAGCACACCTATTAATAGCTTCCAGATCTTGATGTCTAATACCATTCTATAATAAAAGGAACCAGGGATCCTTGAAAAAAATGGCTGATATTAGGGCTGTGGCAGGAAATACACAAGATGAGTATGGAACGTCTTATAGTGCCAGGAAGTAAGGAAGCACTCAAAAGTTCCTCAGTTGGTGGCATTATGTCAAAGGAGACACAGGAACCAACAGAAAGAACTTCCAATGGCCAAAGCTGGGACAATTTGAGCAATAGAATTAGTAAGATAATATTGGATTACAACCCAAACTATCAAATATATACCCATGAGTCCAGATTTATGTGAATAAATAATTGAATAAATAAATAAAAGGGAAGAACAGACACATTTCTTGTGCAGAAGATTTCTAAATAATTTATTTAGCTACTCCAACCTCAGAAAGGTGGAATATAACTCCCCACCCCTTAAGTGTGGGCTGCCCTTGCCACCTTGCTTCCAAAGAGTACAGTGTGGGCAGTGGGCGGGGGGGCAGAATAACTTTACAATGGAGAAAATTCACAAGCACTCTATCAGCTAGATGATCAAAGTTAATATCAGCAATGACAAATTATGTTGATAGTATGTACTCTCAACATGGTACGATAAAAATGAGGTAAGGTAAGGCCACATTACCTCTGTGGCCTTTCTCTCAAAACTCCATAAATCTAGTCTAACCATGAGGAAAACATCAGACAAATCCCATTTGTCTCAGTCTGTTTGAGCCGCCATAACAAAAATGCCATAGACTGGGTGGCTTTAACAATAAACATTTATTCCTCACAGTCTGGAAGCTGAGAAGTCCAAGATCAAGGTGTTGGCAGATTCATTGTCTCGAGGGGGTCCTCTCCTGGTTCGTGGACAGCTGTCTTTTCACTGTGTCCTCACATGGTGAAAGGGGCAAGGGAGCTCTCTGAGGTCTCTTCCTTAAGGGCACTAATCCCATCCATCAGGGCTCCACCCTCCTCACCTAATCACCTCTCAAAGGCCCTACCTCCTAATATTATCAGATTGGGGGTTAGGGTTTGTACACATGGATTTTGAGGGCATCACAAACATTCAGTCCACAGCGCCATTAGAGGAGCATTGTACAAAATGCCAGACCAACACTCCTCAAAACTGTCAAAGTCATCAAAACAAGGAAAATCTGAAAAACTGTCACAGCTAATAGGAAACTGAGAAACATGATGACTAAATGTAATATAGTGCCCTGGATGGATCCTGGAACAGAAAAAGGGCATTCCTTGAAAATAAGGAAATTTGAATAAAGTACAGACTTTAATTAATAATAATGTATCAATATTGGTTCATTCCTTGTAACAAATGTGCCATACTAATATAAGATGTTAAAAAATACGGGAAACTGGATCTGGGACATATGGGAACTCTCTGCACTATCTTTGCAACTTTCCTGTAAATCTGAAACTATTCTAAAATTAAAATTTTTATCTTAAAAAATAAATAAGATGACCAAGCGCAGTGGCTCACACCTGCAATCCTAGTACTTTGGGAGGCCAAGGCAGGAGGATTGCTTGAGGCCAGGAATTTGAGATCAGCTTGAGTAACATAAGAAGACCCTGTCTCTACAAAAAAAAAAAAAAAAAAGAAAAAAAAGAAAAACCAGACAAAAACATTCCAAGAAAAGAAAATTGCAGACCATTATCTCTTAAAAAACAGACACCCCCTCCCCCACTTCCCAAAAAACCTTTAACAAAGTACTAGCAACTCAAATCCAGAAATATATACAAAGGATACCAGAGTTCATCCCAGGAATGCGAAGCTGGTTCAAAACCTAAAATCCAGTGAGTATAATTCACCATATTAACAAACTAAAGAAGAAAAGCCACATTATTATCTCCAGAGATGTAGAAAAGGCTTTTGACAAAATTCGACATCTGTTCATGATTAGAACTCTCAGTAAACTAAAAATAAAAAGAAATTTACTTTACCTGACAAAGAGCATCTTCAAAACATCTACAACCATCACATTAAATGATGAAAAACTGATGCTTTCCCCCAAGATAGGGAACAAAAGAAAAACATTCTCTTTTACTACTCGTATTCTGCATCAAATGAAGTCAGGAAATAGAAATAAAAAGCATGCAGATTACATGGAAGGAATGAACTAGTTCTTTTGGTAGACAGCATAATCTCTGTAGAAAATCCAAAGAAATCTACAGAAAAAGTCCTAGAACTAATAAGTGGATTTAGCAAATTTGAAGATGCAAGGAAATATACAAAATCAATTATATTAATATTTCCATATATTTGCAATGAATGATCAGAAACCATTTTTTTTAAATCACATACAATAGCTTCATAAAATGAATTACTTAAATACAAGTATAACAAAATATATGCAGGGTCTGTATGCTGAAAATGGCAAAACACAAATGAGAGAAATAAAAATCTGAAAAAATAGAGAGCTATACTGTGTTCACGGATTGGAAGATTCAATATTATTAGAGTGCAAATTTGATCTATAGAGTCAACATAATCCTAGTTAGTTGTTTTTATAGATACAAATAAACTGATTCTAGTTTTTTTTGTTTTTTTAGAGACAGGGTCATTCTATCTCCCAGGCTAGATGCAGTGATGTGATCATAGCTCACTGCAACCTCAAACTCCTGGGCTTGGGTGCTCCTCCTGCCTCAGCCCCCTGAGTAGCTGGGACTACAGGTATGCGCCACAACATCCAGCTAATTTTTTTTTGATTTTTTATTGTTTTATAGAGACGGAGTTTCATTGTTGTCCAGGCTGGTCTTGAACTCCTGGCCTCAATCCTCCCAAAGTGCCTGGATTATAGACTTGAGCCACCACACTTGACCTGATTCTTATATTTATATGAATAAACAAAGAAACTAAAATAGGTTATGCAATTCTAGGGGGAAAAGTTGAAGGACCCACACTATCCGATTTTAAGACCTACTGTATAGCTACAGTAATCGGGACAGTGTGGTATTGGCTAAAGCATAAAAACACAGATGAACAGGACAAACCAGAAAGCTCAGAAATAGACCCATACAAATATACTCAATTGATTTTTTTAATAAAGGTGCAAAGTCAATTGAGTGGAGAAAGTATAATATTTTCAACGAAGTGTGCAGAAACATTTGAACATTCGTATGCAGAAGAAAAAAAATGAACCTCAACCCACACCTCATAACTTTTACAAATTTAACTCAAAATAGATCATAAACCTAAATTTAAACATAAAACAATCAAATCACCTGTAAGAAAATATGAGGGGAAAAATCTACATGTTCTTGGCTTTGGGAAATACTTATTAGATATGGCAATAAAAGCACAATCCCGATGAGAAAAAACTTGATAAATTAGACTTTGACAAAATCAAAGGAAACTTCTCTGTAAAGAGAATAATAACACAAGCCGCAAACTGAGAGAAAATATTTGCAAATTAAATATCTGATAAAGGACTTGCATGTAGAATATATAAAGAATGCTCAAAGCTTAATAAAAACAATGCAATTTTTTAAATGAACAAAAGAATTAACAGACACTTCACCAAATAAGGTATACAAATAGCAAATAACATCTGATAAGGTGTTCCACATCATTAGTCACTAGATAAATGCAAGTTAAAACCACAAGCTACAAACCCCAAACTAACATACCTCTTAGAATGGCCATACCTTAAAAACCAACAAAACCAAGTGTTTGCAAGGATGCAGAGCAGTTGGAACTCTCTAAGAGCTTCCATAAGAATATGGAATAGTACAACCAATTTGGAGAACACTTTAGTAGTTTCTTTTAAAGTTAAACATAGACTTAGCATCAATCCCACTCCTAGGTATTCAGTCAAAGAGTTGAACACTTACACTTACATGCACACAAGTCTTTATAGCAGCTTTATTCATAACCATTACGAACTGGAAATGACCTAGCTGTCCTTCACCAGGTGAGTGGTTGGGTACAGTCACACAATACAATATCACTTAGCAATGAAAATGAACAGACTGTTGACTCATGTGACAATATGGATGAATCTTAAGTCCACTTTGACAGGAGAAAGAAAGAAGCCAAACCCCAAAGGCTACATACTAGATTATTCCATTTGTATGACACTCTAGGAAAGGCAAAACTATAGGGGACAGAAAGCAGATAAGTAATTGCCTAAGGCTGGGAGTAGGGAAAGGGTTTGACTACAAAGGGGCAGTTTGGAAAGTTAAGAAACTCTTCTGTATTGTAATGTGGTGTGGGATTCCATGCATTTGTCAAAACCCATAGACCTGTACACCTCAAAGAATGAATATAACTGTATGCAAATATTTATAAAACCAACCAGGATGTGAGAGGTTCCCGGCATGGAATGTTAGACTGTGACAAACCCGAGCGTATTGTAAACATATGACATAATCACCCTGTAGAGGACGGAAAAAGAAAGGAGCTGACCTGAGTATTTTGCCCGGATGCTGTGAGGCTAAAGATAAAAAGAACTGTACACAAAGACTGTACTCTATTTGTCAAATTTGTGTTTTACAAGGGTATGGGTTAAAAATTCTGGAAATACTTTACTTGCATAGTAGAGTGGAACAAATAAATATAATTGTAGGTAATAAGATCCAAAGAAAGACAGTGTAGTTAATGAGCCAATAAGAAGTTACAAGGTTACCATCACCAGTAATCAGTCATGTTGACACTATGTGCCCCATAATGTGACGTAATGAGAAGGGCGTGTGATATTTTTCCCCCAAATCCACAACCCCAATGAAATAACGAGAAAACATCTGACAAACCCAAATTGAGGGACACTTGATAAAATACCTGAGTGTCACAGATTAGAGGAGACCAAGGAGAAATGATTGGAGCCTGGAACAGAAAAAGGACATTAGTGGACTCTGAGTAAGACCAGTAGTTTAATTATAGCATTGTGCTAATGTTAATTTCTTGGTTTTGATAATAGGACAATGGTTATGTAAGATGTTACTATTAAAGGAACACTCTGCACTCTCTTTGCAATTGTTCTGCAAGTCTAAAATTGTTTCAAAATAAAAGTTAAAGAGACAGTTAAATTAAGAAGATGAAAAGGCAAGCCACTAAATGAGAGAAAACATTTCTAAAATATATATCTTATAAAGGACTCACACTCAGACTACATAAAGAACTTCTATAATTTAATGATAAGGGAACAAAAGATTTGAATAGGCACTTAACCAAAGAAAATAAGCACATTTAAAGATATTCAACATCGAGAGCCACCGCAGATCAGCAGCCTCCAAACTCACTGCACCCGGGAGCAAAAGAGTGACATGGCGGCGAAGGCCAAGCCTGAGAACCTGTCCCTGGTGGTGCACGGCCCCGGGGATCTGCGCTTGGAGAACTATCCTATCCCTGAGCCAGGCCCAAATGAGGTACTACTGAAGATGCATTCTGTTGGAATCTGTGGCTCGGATGTCCACTACTGGCAGCATGGATGAATTGGGAATTTTGTTGTGGAAAAGCCCATGGTGCTGGGGCATGAAGCTTCAGGAACAGTTGTAAAAGTGGGATCATTGGTGAAGCACCTCAAACCAGGTGATCGCGTTGCCATTGAGCCTGGGGCTCCCCAAGACACCGATGAATTCTGCAAGGTTGGCCGGTACAATCTGTCACCAACCATCTTCTTCTGTGCTACACCTTCCGATGACGGGAACCTCTGCCGGTTCTACAAACACAATGCAGACTTTTGCTACCAGCTTCCTGATAATGTCACCTTTGAGGAGGGGGCCCTGATTGAGTCACTCTCCGTGGAGATCCATGCCTGCAAACGAGCTGGAGTCACCCTGGGGAACAAGGTCCTTGTATGCAGAGCTGGGCCAATAGGGCTGGTCAGTTTGCTTGTGGCCAAAGCAATGGGAGCAGCTCAAGTAGTGGTGATTGATCTGTCTGCTTCTCGGTTATCCAAAGCCCAGGAGGTCGGGGCTGATTTAGTCCTCCAGATCTCCAAGGAGAGCCCTCAGGAGGTCGCCAGTAAAGTGGAAGGTCTGCTGGGGTGCAAGCTGGAAGTCACCACTGAGTGCACCGGGGCGGAAGCCTGCATCCAAGCGGGCATCTATGCCACTTGTTCCAGTGGGACCCTGGTGCTCGTGGGGTTGGGCCCTGAGATGGTCACTGTACCCCTTTTGCACGCAGCCGTCCAGGAGGTGGATATCAAGGGTGTGTTCCGATACTGCAATACGTCGCCAGTGGCGATTTCAATGCTGGCATCCAAGAGTATGAATGTAAAGCCCTTAGTCACCCATAGGTTTCCTCTGGAAAAAGCTCTGGAGGCTTTTGAAACATCCAAAAAGGGATTGGGGGTGAAAGTCATGATCAAGTGTGACCCCAACGACCAGAAGCCCTGATGTTAATTGGACTCGCCCTCATTCCCCTTCTCAGCACCTCAGGGCTAACAAGCTGGGGAGGAGTAGGTGTGGGTTTTGATGCAGAAGTTTCTTTTAAATAGTGAGAATAATTGATAATAATTCATTGTAAACAGACGGCCTTATTCAGAGGAGTTAGTATTCCTTAAAGACACAAGTAGGGATAGTTTTGGGGAACTTGTAGCCTGAATGACCTGTTCATGCTGAGGAAAAGTCAGCAAATAGAGCAGTGTCTGGCAGGCAGGTGCTGGGAAATGCCCTTGTTCCTGGAGTGCCTTCCTGAGTAACAGGAGAAATCGGTCTTCTTGGTTCCTGGTTCCACCACGACTGGCCAGGAGGCACCTGGGGGCTGACTTATGAAGAGACAACTTTGTCAAGACTTAACTGGCCCAGAAACTGATTTTCATAAAAATCTGCCACTCGGTGTCTGGGATGAGGGACAGTCAGCAGTTTTAGTTTACAGAGCAATGTTTCTGGAGATAAAAGTGCTGTTTGGTTTGATGATAAAAGGAGAAGAAGAAAAGGGACTAACTTTCCTGGGTCCAGGATAATTTTAAAAGCAATAAAATGAATAAAACCAAAATTTCATGTGAGATCAAATCAGCTTGCATTCCCCAAATGTGGAAATAATGAGCAGAATTTTCAACATTTCTTAATGTTCAGCTGCCTCTTCAGCACTTCTTCAGCTGCTGAGAATTGTTATTTCATTTGCCAGGTGAAGAGCCACCTGCCCACCCAACACCCCCACCCCTACCCTTAGGCACCTTCCCTTGTCACTAGGCGACCAGGAATCTCCTAGCTGAGGACATTTACAGGAAGACCTTAAATAGTGCCTCTGACTAGCCCAGGAGGGTTTGGTCAGCTCATAAACTTCCCCACCCCACAGAATTAGCATCCCCTTGTAGGCTCACACTCTCTGATGATTATTAGACAGTTCCATCTAATTCTGGTTATTATAAACAGAAAGCTTTCCCCCTCTCACAGCCAGTTAAGGCTCTCAGTATCTTTCTG
>CAUYRT010026850.1:0-23551 GCA_963574885.1 Lepilemur ruficaudatus
TGATATCATCATCACAATCAAGATAATGAACATGCTAAGTCGTGGAAACAACCCAAGTGCCTGTCAATTCATGAGTGGATTGTTAAAATTTGGTATATGTTCACAATGGACTATTACTCAATTTTAAGAAATGACAGTGAGCTAGCACCGCTTATATTATCCTGGATTAAGCTTGAGCCCATTATTCGAAGTGAAGTGACACAAGACCCGAAGAATGGGCCCCACTTGTACTTGCTATCAAATTGGTATTGACTGATTTACACTATGGTGCTCAAATGGTGGGAGCGAACACTAGGGATTTGGGGGGTGAGGGGTAAACCCACATCTGAGCAATGTGGTGGACACTGTGGAGGGGTGGGACATGCTTGAAAAGTAGTTGGGGAGCAGAATTAGGGGTCTCAATAGGGGAAAGGAATTCCTCAAAAACTGATTTGTGTGATTAACTGTACATCTCAGTAAATTCACTGAAAATCATTTAATTGTACACTTAAAGTGGAGTAAAGGCATGATATGTAAAGTATACTTCAATAAAGAAAAATATCATTAAAAAAAAAAGATAATGAACATATCCATGACCCTCAAAAGTTCAACCAGGGCTTTTTACAAGAATCATATTAAGAAAACATGACTACTCAGCCTTTCCTTAGGATAAACTCATCACAAACTTTTAACATCCACTGAATACCTAAGAATTTCAAGTTTCCAAATGTTTTTGCAATTGCAGTGTCTAGAAAGATAAACTTTGTTCTTTTCTCTCATTTTGGTGAAATGTTCACATCCCCCTTCTACTAGGATAAAACTAATTGTGACATCTCAACAGTCGATGAGCACATTTGTCCCAAAGTCATCCTTGGCCCCAGGAACACTCTAGTGGAACTTACTGGCACTCTGGCCTTATGGTGTCCTCCCCACTCCCTGCCTGAGGCTTTCTTTATCCTAATAATAAAAACAAATCAATCCTTTGCTCCAAAAAAATCTTTCTGGCAGCTATATCTGGGCCAGAGGATAAAAACATGCAACTATAGAGTGACTGCCTATAACTTTTCTCTTCAGAAGTCAGCAGACTATATGTAGCAACTTTCAATAAAACAAATTCTCACTGAAGAAAGACATTCCCAACTCAAAAGCAAGGGACACTAACACTGACCTGCAGACTGTTTAGTTTTTTGCTCATACATAGAAATGTAGGAAGACTTTGGATTGGGCCTGAATCTGGCCTGAGTAATCTTCAACCTGGAAGATTTCTCAAGACACTAAATAAATTCAGATTTACTTCAGGATGAGTTGAAAACACTTTACTTTTTAGGTATATCTTGAAATGGAGAAATCTCTCTTGGAAATTAAGGAATGTGTTAGCCTCCAAGGGTCGTCCAGACCCTAGGCATCTTAGATTTGATGAAATTTGGTCTCTCTTCCAACAAATCAGAAAGCTTCATAAAAAAAGAAAGCCAAATGTCCTTTTTCTTATTCTTATTCTAGAATGTTTTTTAAAAAAATAACCCTTAAGTGGTTCGGTAAGTTAGATCACTTCACACAATCCATATATATATATACACACACATATTTTTTAAAAAGCATCATTTGCTCCCCTCCTAAACTTATGGAAAGTAAAAGAGGTAGGGGAAAGAGAAAGACAATGCTAATAGGATGAAATGCCAGTCCTTGCTACTTGGAGGACAAGGAATTGTCCACAGGAGCAACAAAGGACAGTGAGCAGTTAGCTCAGGGTACACCAGCACAGCAGCAGTTCTTTAACTCTTACTTCAAGCCTAAGGACAGAATAAACAGCAGCATTTACCTAAGTATCATCAGAATTATTTGGTTGCCAACAAGCTGATTTGGCAATAACTAAACTATTTCATAAACCATGTTGTATATTTTAATTCTGCCTGTCACTACCTAAAAGACATTTAGATAGCTTTTAAACAGTAAAGACATCTATCTGTGAAAACTCAGTGAGCCATTTCAAGTTTTGCCAGGTCATCCATGATGCCTTATATCTAGGATGGGACTCTGCATACAACAGTAATTAAATAAATACTTGCTGAAAGAAAGAACAATTTCTGCCCACAAAAACAAGCAGACAGGGCCCAAACACAAGTTATCCACATACCTGTAACAATTCATCACGGGAGATCTTGTCATCTTTATCCAAATCATATAGTCGAAAAGCAACTGGTAGGGAAAAACTAGAAGTTAGTAGAAATTCTGTAGTGTTTTCCCTTTCTCGAGGAACTAAATACGTAAAGGACACTAGACAGAAAACTGATAGCCAATTCATAGATTTTCCAATAGCAATTATGATTACTTGATGAAATATGACCTTTCTTCCAACAAATCAGAAAACTAGGGAAAGCCGATTGGGCACGGTGGCAACAGAATTCTAATAATTTTCAGCTTACTGTAAAAGTTAGTCCAGGAGCCAAGACTAAAGTATGTGATGGAAAAAACTATGCATAACTTGCACAGCACTTGTTATTATTCTATGTCATCCTTAGTTTGCCATTTCTGTGGCAATCCAAACTTCTTCCTTGACAGAATATCACCCACAGCTTCAGGAGGGGAAATAGGGACCTAGTGTAAAATCATTTCTATTTTTATATTCTAAGTCTTACTTTTTAACACATGGAAAGTCCTACGGCAAAACACTTAATAAAAGACTGTCCTAAGCACAACCTGAAAGAGGCAGCACAGAGAGAACTGTTAATCCCTAGCAAAAGTGAGTTTAGCAAGAATTGAAATTTTCCTTCACTAGAATATGGTTTTATGATTCTACATGGAACTCACAAACTAATTATACCTACAATATAGTAATAACTAAATCGATCTCTATATTGATTCTTCTAACACACTCATGTAAATAAATATTATTAATGGCATTTTATAGACTCCACAATCCATAAAAGGAAAAATCAATCGAGTCTCATCAAAATTAAAAACATTGCTGGACGCAGTGGTTCAGCCCTATAATCCCAGTACTTTTGGAGGCTAAGGTGGGAGGATCACTTGAAACCAGAAGTTTAAGAACAGCCTGACCAACATAGCGAGACCCCATCTCTACCAAAAAGATTAAAAAAATTAGCCAGTGTGTTGACGCCAGCCATTCAGGAGGCTGAGGCAAAAGAATCACTTGAGCCCAGGAATTCAAGGTTACAGTGAGCTATTATCATGTCACTGCACTTCAGACTGGGCAACACAGCAAGATCCTGTCTCTAAAAAAAATAAAATAAAATGTTTGTTCTGTGAAAGACCCTGTAAAAAAATGAAAATACAAGCTCTAGACAGGGAGAAAATATTTGCAAACCACATACCTAACAAAGGACATGTATCTAGAATACATAAATAATTCTCAAAAACCTAACAATAAAAGAAAATAATCCAGCTGGGCATGGTGGCTCATGCCTGTAATCCTAATACTCTGGGAGGCTGAAGCAGGAGGATCGCTCAAGGTCAGGAGTTCAAGACCAGACTGAGCAAGAGTGAGACCTTGTCTCTACTAAAATAGAAAGAAATTAGCTGGACAACTAAAAATATACAGAAAAAATTAGCCACGCATGGTGGCGCATGCCTGTAGTCCCAGCTACTTGGGAGGCTGAGGAACAAGGATTGCTTGAGTCCAGGAGTTTGAGGTTGCTGTGAGCTAGCCTGATGCCACGGCACTCTAGCCCAGGGAACAGAGCAAGACTCTCTCTCAAAAAACAAATAAATAAATAAATAATCCAATCAGAGCATGAGCAAAAGATATGATCAGACATTTCACCAAAAAAGATATATAGATGGCAATAAACATATACAAAGATGTTCGACATCATTCATCATTAGAGAAAAGCAAAATAAAACCACAATTACCTATCACTGCATACCTATCAGAATAGCTAAAATTAAAAAATAGTGACACCACCAAATGTTGACAGGGAGGAGGAAAAACTAGATCACTTGTACATTGCTGGTGGAAATGTAAAATGATGTAACCACCGTGGGCAACAGCTTGGCAGCTTCATTCTTTAGGTTTTTTTGGTAACAGCTTTATTAAGATATAACTAATATAGCATAAAGTTCAACAGTTTCTTTTTAAACTTTTTTATTTTGAGATAAATGAACATTTATCACATGCAACTGTAAGAAATAATACAGAGATGTAGTGTGCTCTTTACGCATTTTCCCTTAATCATGACATCTTGCAAAACTACAGTTTAATGGCACAGGATAGTTTAATGCCGAGATACTGGCATTGCTATAATAAAGACACAGAACATTTCCATCACTACAGGGATCCTCCTGTGTTGCCTTTTATAGCCACAACTATTTCCTCTTCAATCCTACCCCTCCTTTTTTTTTTTTTTTTTTTTGAGACAGAGTCTCACTTTGTTGCCCGGGCTAGAGTGCTGTGGCGTCAGCCTAGCTCACAGCAACCTCAAACTCCTGGACTCAAGAGATCCTTCTGCCTCAGCCTCCCAAGTGGCTGGGACTACAGGCATGCGCCACTATGCCTGGCTAATTTTTCTGTATATTTTTAGTTGGCCAATTAATTTCTTTCTATTTACAGTAGAGACAAGGTCTCGCTCTTGCTCAGGCTAGTTTCGAACTCCTGACCTTGAGTGATCCGCCTGCCTCGGCCTCCCAGAGTGCTAGGATTACAGGTGTGAGCCACCACGCCCGGCCCCCTTTTTTAATATCCCTGTCTACCACTAATTTGTTCTCCATTTCCAAATTTTGTCATCTTAAGAATGTTATATACATAGAATCATACAATGTGTAACCTCTTGGGATTGGCTTTTTTCACTCAGCATAATTCTCTGAAGATTCATTATTGTGTGTATCAATAGTTGCATGAATCAATAGTTTTATTCCATTTTATAGTTCAGTAGTATATATATAAAGCTACTATAAACTTTTATGTACGGGTTTTTGCGTAAACATAAATCTTCATTTCTCTGGATTAAATGCCCAGGAGTGCAACTGCTAGTAGTAATGTAGTTGCATATTTAGTTTTTTAAGAAACTATCAAACTGTTTCCCAGAGTGACTGTATCATGAATGAATGCTCACAGTAGCTTTTCGTAATAGCTGAAAACTGGAACCAACTAAAATGTCCCTCATCCGGTTAAAAAACTGGATAAAAAAACTGTTGTATGTCCATACCATGAAATAAATAAATGTAATAAAGTAGAATGATAACATGCAAGAATTATGCTGAGTAAAATAATGCCAATCCTCACAAGATTACATACCTTATGATTTTATTTATATAATATTATTAAAATAATAAAATTATGGAATTGTAATAGGCTAGTGGTTGCCAGGGATTAAGAATTGTAAAGGAGTAGTACAATTGAGCCCTGTGGTTCCGTTTCTCAAATGTGGTGGTGGTTACATGAAACTACCAAAGTGACAGAATTACACACACACACACACACACACACACACACACACACACACGCCCCCTTGGTTAAATCTGAATAAGCTCTGTAGACTGTACCACTGCCAATTTTCTGGTTTTAATGGCATATCATAGTTATGCAAGATGTTATTATACCACTAGGGTAGCCTGGGTGAAGGGTATACGGGATCTGCCTGCACATTTTTTGCAACCTCCTATGTCTCTAATTATTTCAAAATAAAAAGTAAAAACAAAACAAAACCAAAAACCACAATATTACACTGGGTAGAGAAATCCAGTCATGTGCTTCTCTTTGCATATTACTTCCACAGCATTTGTTAGTATCCAACAGATTTCAGGAAGACATTTAATGAAGTCTTCTTTGGTATTCTACTGTATACATGGGGCAACAGGTTAGAATATGCAAAAGGTATGAATTTGTGTCACAACAGAAAGAGGTTCCCAGTGGTATGATAAAGGGCTCTGTTAGCTTTTTGTTGTTTTTCTTTTCATCATTACTTTTCATTGAAGTTGTAGTAAGCAAATATATCAAGTTTTTGGTTGACTAGAAACTCAGAAGCATAATGAATACAAAAAGACCACAGAATCAAAACCAAAATGAATCTTGATGGGCCAAAAAAATTTGGACTAAATCTAACAAAATGAATGTTTTAAGGATATACTAGAGTGCTACACTAGGGTCCAGCAACACATATGAACAAGATCTAGAGGTAAACCTAAAATGATGTCACTGCACACTGTGACTGCCTGCCCTGTATCACCCTTACCCCTACCCCAAAGTAAAGTAATATCAGGACACAGCAACAGAAACATAACATCCTAGAATGATAACAGCTGTAATCCCACTCTATGCTAAAGAGAACATATCTTGGAACTGTGTTTCATTTTGGATCTTAGAGATATACTAGAGCACATTTATAAGAAAGCAATTAGAAGTTTGAGGGCACTAAAAACCATAAATCATTATCATAAGAAAGATTTTTTCATTGTAGTAAAAAACATATAACGTAAAGTTTACCATCTTAACCATTTTTAAGTTTAAAGTTCAATAATATTAAGAATATTCACATTGTTGTGAAACTTTATCTCCAGAATCTTTTCATTTTACAAATCTGAAATTCTGTGTCTATTAAACTCTCCTTTTCCTCCCATAAGGAAGATTTTGAAAGAACTTGGCATAAAGCCAGAAGAAAGACAGACTGTGGGTTTGAAATTTATCTTCAAATATATAAAAGTCTGTCATGTAAAAAATTTATGCAATAATCATAGATACATTTCAATTCAACAGAAGGAAGAATTTTTTTTTTTTAAAAAGATGCTCATGCATGGATAGGGCTGCCATAGAAATGCAATAAAATTACCTGTTCAAGAACAGAAGGGATACTGTAGAACATCGCTTCTTAATCTTTGTCCACAATGGAGTCAGTGAATGTGGAAAGGAAAAATAGTCTTTTCCTTCTCACAACCTCTACTGAAATTTGGTATTTCTTTCCATTTATGAATATTGGCAATAAACTACAGCAGTAATAGCTGTGCAGTACCTGTGACTCTGACACCAAGAGATATGGTTCATTTTTATTTCACATTACAGCTATTGTAGATATCTCAATTTATCATTTGTGCTCACCTGTTTCAAAATTATGATAGTTCTTTGATTCAATGCTACATTTTTTTATTTAATGTATAATAAAGAAGCACTTCTGTTACTCTATCAGTTGTTTAATAGTTTGTTAATCATATTTCATTATAATTGCCTACTTTTGAGTATCCACATTGCCCACCTATTGAGTTGGATGCTTACCAAGAGTCAGATGTGTCAGCTGTCCTAAAACTGTTGATGTTATTTTTACTTTTCTTTTTTCTTTGAGACAGAGTTTCGCTATGTCACCCTGTATAGAGTGCAGTGGTGTCATCATAGCTCACTGCAACCTCAAAACTCCTGGGCTCAAGCAAGCCTCCTGCCTCAGCCTCCTGGATAGCTGGGACTACAGGTATGTGCCACCATGCTGGGCTAATTTTTCTATTTTTAGTAAAGACAGGGTCTCACTCATGCTCAGACTGGTCACCAAACACCTGAGCTCAAGCAATCCTCCCACCTCAGCCTCCTAGAGTGTTAAGATTACAGGCATGAACCACCACACCTGGACTATTTTTATTTTTAATTAAATTATATAATTTGATTAAAAATGAAACATGAATATGAAAAAGAAAGTTATTGTTTCTATGCAAATTAGATTGACTACTTTAGAAAGACTCAAAATTAAGTCACCAGAAGAAAACCATTGCTAAAGTGTAGTAACACAATTGTAAAAGATTGACAGATGGCCAGGCGTGGTGGCTCACGCCTGTAATCCTAGCACTCTTGGAGGCCGAGGCCGGCGGATGGTTTGAGCTCAAGTGTTCGGTGACCAGCCTGAGCATGAGTGAGACCCCCGTCTCTACTAAAAAATAGAAAAAATTAGCCGAGCATGGTAGCGCATGCCTGTAGTCCCAGCTACTTGGGAGGATGAGGCAGGAGGATGGCCTGAGTCCAGGAATTTGAGGCTGCTGTGAGCTAGGCCGATGCCACGGCACTCTAACCTGGGCAACAGAGTGAGACTCTGTCTCAAAAAACAAACAAAAAAAAAGATTGACAGAAAAAATGTAAACACCCAGAACGATTTTATTCTCAGAATGCTTTGAGCATCGTTAAGTTCTCCTTGCACTTAAAAGAAACTACAACTAGAAACCTAGTATGATACATTATAGATGTGCTCCATACAAAAAAAGTCATACAACTCCCATCAGCAGACCTACACTTATACAAAACTAAACAAAATAACCCTTGGGCCTACTACATCAAAAGATTGGCAAGTGATATGTTTTTAGATATTTTAAGGTAAAACAAAATGTTAAACCATGTATTTTTTTCTATGATTTTATGCTATAGCTGACTTTTTCAATTACTGATCAACTCCTGATCTGACAGCATTGAGAAATAAAATTTCTACCATAGAAATTTTGCATGTTAGAATCAGGCAAACATACTAAATATATGCTAAAACTCTTATCAAAATATAAACATAAGGCTTTGCCTCAAAGAGTATTTGGTCTTGAAATAAGGAATAGAAAGTCACTCATATGTCTTCTCTGGGGGCTGTCTAAAAAAATTCACTAATAAACACAAAATATCCAATACATTTGAGGATAATTCATTAGAATTCTATTTTCTTCTATAATCAATTTTGTTTATATTTAGGTTTTCTGTTCTTCATTAAGATACATAATCTTGTGGGTAGGCTGAGGAGTATTTCAGTATTTTGTTTCAAAAATCTTCCCTATCTTATATAACAAGACTCATATTTCAGTGTTCCTCAAACTATTCATCTAACATATCTTATTTTTTTTTTTTTTTTTTTTTTGAGACAGAGTCTCACTCCGTTGCCCGGGCTGTAGAGTGCCGTGGCATCAGCCTAGCTCACAGCAACCTCAAACTCCTGGGCTGAAGCGATCCTTCTGCCTCAGCCTCCCGAGTAGCTGGGACTACAGGCATGCGCCACCATGCCCGGCTAATTTTTTTACATATATTTTTAGTTGTCCAATTAATTTCTTTCTATTTATGGTAGAGACGGGGTCTCACTCTTGCTCAGGCTGGTCTTGAACTCCTGACCTTGAGCTATCCACCCGTCTCGGCCTCCCAGAGTGCTAGGATTACAGGCGTGAGCCACCGCGCCCGGCCATAACATATCTTATTTTTTTATTATTATTTTTTTAGACAGAGTCTTGCTCTGTTGCCCTGAGTGTTGTGGCATCAGCTTACCTCACAGCAACCTTAAAGTCCTGGCTCAAGCGATCCTCCTGCCTCAGCCTCCCAAGTAGTTGGGACTACAGGTGTGCGCCACTATGCCCAGCTAATTTTTTATATTTTTAGTTGCCCAGCCAAATTTCTTTCTATTTTTTAGTAGAGATGGGGTCTCACTCTTGCTCAGGCTGGTCTCAAACTCCTCAGCTCAAGTGATCCTCCCACCTCGGCTTTCCAGAGTGCTAGGATTACAGGCATGAGCCACCATGCCGGCCATTCATCTAACGTATCAACAGAGGAGTAAACTCATACTCCTATACCCAAGGAGATCTGGGGATACATACCAATGGCCACACACTAAAACATTAAGTCTCATGTACCATTCTTCAAATGTATATAAATTTGGCATTATATTCTATAATTATTTGTTTTAATATTAAAAAGCCCTTTATTTTTCTTTAAATCACCAAGTAAAATTTTGATGGACCCCATTTATTCTGTGGCTTCACAAACCTCTGTGTATTCTCCTGCGTACTCTTGTAAGAAAAGCTTGGGCTCAGTAAGTTTAATATAATTTCAATTTCAACTTGTCTTGAATGAAAAGAGAAATTTCAATTTCCTGGAAAAGTGTTGTAAGGTATTGGGCAATATCATACATGAAGTTGCAGAAACTTCTTTGGCATGTAACAAATGCAAAGGAAGAAAAAAAATCATATATGAACTGACAAGAGCCTAAGGGAAATGTAACAAATACTCAAGAAAAGGAGGCAAAAGGCATGGGGACAAAAATTAAATCTTGTACTAATCCAGCTGTCCACCCCTACATAAGCCACATCCTGAGTCTATCAAATTCTAAGATGGGCTGAGGATTGCCATTATTCCTTACAGATGGGGCCTGGGCCTTGTTCACTATTGACACTCTAGCACTTACCACAATGCCTGGCACACAGTAGGTGCTCAGTGAATTATAATGATAGGTAACACTTATTGAGTACCTAGTATATGCCAGGCACTGTTAAAGCACTTGATGTATATCAACTCATTTAACCCTCACAATGATCTGATGCAGAACACCTTAACATCCCATTTTATAGAAGAAGAAACTGAGGCCAAAAGATTTTTAAGTAACTTGCCCAAAGTCACAAGGTCAAAATGTAATAGAGCTGGGACTCAAACTCAGCTAGTTTAGCTCCAGAGTCTGAGCTCTTAACTGCTATGCTCTTGTAAATGCTTGTTCAGTGAATGAATGTGCAAATAAATGATTTTTAAGGAATGAAAAGCAAATATTTTAAACCAGAAGACTTTTGCTCCTTACAGTGCAGTTTGTTGCTTCGGCTGTTGAGTGGTTCTGGTCCATTCACATCTTTGCTCTTTTCATTATCCTCAATGGGTCGGAAATGAGCCAAAGTTCTCATAAATCCACGGAAGTTTACCTGGTCCTCTCTGATGGGGAAATATAACAAACAGAACACCATATCAATCTGGGTGATTATTTCTTGTGAATTCAATATATTAAAAATAGCTTTAGCTACAGTAGCCTGAAAGTCCATTTAATGAGGTCTCTTTCAATATGCATGATAGTTCAGGGCTCACAGAATATCATTTAAGCCTAACCCCAACCTTGTGAGGTAGGTGTTAATATTTCCACTTTATAAATGATTAACCTGACTTAGGAAAGTAGCATGACTTCTCAGGGTCAGAGTTATCTATTGAATTTACTTATATTTCTTTTCTTAAAAAAAGATTTAGAGTAGTGCTAGAGCTACACAAACATGAGAGCCAGAACCTGAACTCACTGCTTTGAACCCTGCAGTGAGCCACAAGTTAGTCATTTCAATCCAAGGACTCCTCAGCCATCTCCCAATCTCCCCTACAGTAATGTATACCTAGGGATATTCTTAAATTAAGGTATATTATGGAAAAGCTGCTTTTAAAATAAAGTTTATTTAGTTATAGAAGCAATTAAACATATATCTGAAAATTTGGAAAAAAGAAAAATATTACTCCTAATTCTACCAATTATAGCTATTGTAAATGTATTTTCTTCTAATAACTTTCCTATGCTTTCTAGGTAATTGTGAACATACTATATATAAACTTTGTATCCTGCCTTTTTATTTTGTCTTTAGAGATGGGGCCTTGCTGTGTTGTTCTGGAACTCCTACACTCAAGTGATCCTTGTGCCTCAGCCTCCTAAGTAGCTGGGACGACAGGAACATGCCACAATATCCAGATTTTTAAAAATTTTTTTTTAACTTTTAAGCATTTCTCCAATCAATATAAACACTTTAGAACATTTTAAATGCCTCCATAATAATTATGTGGCTATATCATGATTTTATTATTCCTCATAATTGGATAATTTTTTCTCATTTTTCATTATCATAAGTAATGTTTTAAAAGACTTCTTTGTGTATAAAGCCTTTTGAGTACTTAGGCTCAGAGAAAATCTTTTTATCGTGCTACAGGCTAATCAATAACCCTATAATTCTCAAAACTTGAAGAATGTTCTGTAATATTAAAAAAGAATGTCTCAAGTGACAAAATTATTTCTCTAAGGCAGTCATGGAAACAGCAGATAGCCTGGTTCTGTGGCTACCTAAAAAAGTCCGTTATCGTGTGCTCCACTAAACAGATGAGGTATGTAGGGTCTCTTAAGTGCCAGGCACACACAATTCAGAGACCTCCTAAAGGTAGAGTTGAAAGACTAGCTTTTGAGGCCCTTGTACTCAAAAGAATGAGCTTTAGTTCTTCAAGGGAGTTACACTGCTAACAGAGCAGTATCTGGTAAAAAATGTAAAATCCAAGGAATCAAATAATGTGGAATAAGATGTAAGTCATATGCCAGAACAAACAGACTAATGAATATTATTAGCATAAAGTTTCTGAGCAAAAAGGTACTAAACACAATGGTTCACTGTCAATTCTCATTCTTTAAAACAAACAAACAAAAAATTCCATGTGCCTAAGACTAGAGAAGAAAGAAAAACCCAGATGCCAAGTATTTATCTAATTAGAGCAAGAAGCAGAGCTGCAGCCTACTAAGAGCTAAGCAGTAGAGCCCACCACAGTCCTCTGCTTCCTCATATGCACCCTGCCTCATCTCCTCAGCAGCAGATTGGTGCACAGGATGGCAAGTGATACTGAAGTCAAAGCAAATGTGGTTTAGCCTTATAAAACAGCTTTCCACAAG
Organism: Lepilemur ruficaudatus; assembly: GCA_963574885.1. NCBI lineage: Eukaryota > Metazoa > Chordata > Mammalia > Primates > Lepilemuridae > Lepilemur > Lepilemur ruficaudatus. The sequence continues at coordinate 12,375 of CAUYRT010026850.1, forward strand.
CTGCTTCTTCAAGTAATCAATGGTGACTAAAGAACTCTGAAAAAAAATTGGCAAAATGACTCTACTGGGTTTACTTTTCATTACAAAAGGTTTGGATACAAAGCATAGCTGTGAAAGTTATCTCTGGACAGGGTTCAATGCTGTGCAAGGGCTAAAAGAGGAAGCAGAAAAATGGAAGAATTAAGCATAAAAACCACACCTGAAACAATCAGAGAAGTTGGGAGAGAGGAAGGAAAAAAAGAGGAAGGGTATGAGATTAGTCATGGTCAACATGAATTTGAAAAGAGCAAGTAAGTCTCAGTCTGATTCAATTCCTTTCTTTACATAAACTAACTGCCAGTCTCCATACCCCTACTGTCATTCTAATTTATTGAGAGCCCAACCAGCCAAACTAGCAAATTTGTTCTCAACTCAGAGTTCTAAAATTTCCTCTCCAGGCATTTTATCTGTTAGTGTCCTGGCTGACAGACTCATTATTAAGAACTAGCACCCATGTAACATTTTAAAATCCTCTGGGTCATATAGACAATTCACATGGAGCCAGAAAGAGACTGTTTAGGAGATTACTTAAAACAAGATTATATGATAAGCTTTATTCATGAAAAGGTAGCTAATCAAATCAATAAATATTTACTAGTACTCTGAAGGCACTGTATTAGATAGTGAAGCATATCAAGTCTAATTTTATATTAAACAAATCCAACTTAAGGAACAATCTACTTTAAAAAGTATATGTGTGATGAGAATTGTATCCTTAGTCTATATCATAAAAGTAAAACAAAGGCTGTGGAAATGTTCCAGATTAAAGGAGGCTAAAGAGATATGACAATTGGCCCAGGCTAGATCCTGTACTGGAGAAGGGGAAGTGCTATACAGGAGATTAATTAATGGATGAACTCACAAAATTGGAGTATGAATAATAGATTAGGATAAAACAGATAATAGATTAATAAAACAGAGTAACATATTAAAGTACTCTATCAATGTTTAGTTTATTGAAGTGGATAAATATACTATGGATATATAAAAGAATATCGTTATTCTTAAACACACTGAAGCAGGGATAAAGGACCACAACTATGCAACTTACCCTCATAAGGTTGGAAAATACAGTTATGTGAACATATACACACAGAACAATTATGTAAGTATATGTATATGTATCTGAGAGAGAAGTATGTACAGAGAGAGAGAGAACCGGGAGGGTACAGAGAGTGTATATAGAGTGAACATAGGTAAGCAAGCTGCACTGTCCAATACTGCAGCCACTAGTCTCACATGGCTATGAGCATTTGAAATATTCCTCTGACTTGGTATGTGCTGTAAGTATAAATTACACATTGGATTTCAAGAACTTAATATGAAAAAAGAATGTAAAATATCTCAGTAATTTTTAATATTGATTATGTATGGAAATAATAATGTTTTTAATATATTGGGTTAAATAAAATATATATTGCCAAAGTTAATTTGTTTATTTTTACTTTTTTAATGTGGCTACTAGAAAATATGTAATTATATACGTGGCTTCTATTATATTTTCATTGGCTACTACTGAGAGCATACAAATGAGCCAAAATGTTAATATAATAAATGCATCTGAGTAAATAATATATAGGTATTCTTTGTGCTATTTTTAATTTTTGCAACTTTCTGTAAATTTGAAATTATTTCCAAAGTCTAGTTTTACATCAGTGATAAACAAAGATTAGAGACAGAATTTTGCTGGGCACAGTGGCTCACACCTGTAATCCTAGCACTTTGGGAGGCCAAGACAGGAGGCTAGCTTGAGCCCAGGAGTTTGAGGTTATAGTGAACTATGATGACACTCTAGACTGGGTGACAGAGTGAGACTCTATCTCAGTAAATAAATAATTTAAAAATAAGATTAGAATACATAGAGAAAGGCAAGAAAAATTTTTAAAAAAAGACAGAATTGTGAAGACAGGCTTGTCTATCTATTTGAAGTTTAAATCAGAGGAGGGTACAAAAGAAGAGATATTCTGGATGTGACCAAATTAAGGATGTCCAACATAATCAGGGAGATCATACTCCAAGATGACCGAACCAATGTCATTATTTCAGATTAGTAAGTAATTTAGGCTGAGACAGCCTCAGAAACGAAGTATATCAACTGCACTGACTCACCCCTCTGGAAAGAAGGCATTGATGATTCGGTCCCCCAGTGGGTTGATGGCAAGTTCTGGAATCCTCTGGAAATCTTCCCGGCTGCCAAGAGAATCACCTGGAGTTAGAGACCATTGACCCTTGGCATAAACTCCTTCAGTCTAAATGAGGGTACAACCTAGCAAGAATATTATCTCCTGGAATTTACTTCTGTGGCAAATTATACCAAATAACTGCAAAGAATAGCACTTTAATAGCTGCCAAGTGTTTCTTGCACCAACTCAGGAGTGGAAGAAACCAGATTTGACTATGCCACATTCCAGTGAATTCAGCACACAATAAACTAACTGACAAGCAAATACTAAGCTGTCCCTTAGTAAATGATTCCTTGAACATTACCATTTTGTACTTAGTTATTAAGTTTGGAGACTGAACAGCAAATGGAAAGTATCAAATACCACAGAACTTAAATATGAGGGCAAAATATTTAGAGGGGTCTCCATATCCTTGTTAGAAAGATCTAAAGCACCTATGAAATTGGACAAATTCTTAGGCAATATTTATATCAGTGTGAGAACCCACTGATTTCCATATTTCATTGCTCTGTCTCTAGCTTTTTCTCCATTCCCTTCTACACACCAGAGCTGTAGAGGCAATGGAGAACATAACAAAGAGCAGTAATCCTCACGTAACTTAGGTGGGTGTAGCAAATGTTAGTTACTATTCATTGCACATATATTATGTGCTGCTTTTATAAACATTATCTCATTTCTTCATGCCAGTGTTTTATCTATACCCTTTGGGAGCTGAGGAAATTGAGAATCATAAAGAAAAATAACTTGTCCAGTGCCACACCACTACTAAGCAGCAGAACTGTGATTTAAATCTAAGTCTGTAAGTCAAAGTATGTGTTCTCTTTCTAAAAACCACATTGTTTTTGCATATTAAAATTCTTGAAATAAAGTTGCTCTCCCCAAAAATATTCAGTAAGTATTTTTTTAAACTTCTTTGGTTGATGTCCTGTGCCAAAGATACAAAGCTACAACATATCTGCACTGTACTCTTCAAAATATCCTTGTCATGAAGAACAAAGAAAGGCAGAGGATTGTTCCAGATCAAAGGGGACTAAAGAGCCATACAACTAAACCCAATGAATGATCCTGGACAAGGACAAATATTGCTATAAGGGACATCTGGGTGACAGGTGAAAATGGAACATGAACCACACAGAATATGAACTATTACATAATAGTACTATATCAAAATGCTAAATTTCTTGATTTTGATTTGAGAATGTCTTTGTTATAGTAAATATATACTGAAGTATGTGGCAAAATGTTAACAACTGGTGAATCTGGATATTAGAATGAAAATTCTCTTTGTACTATTCTTCTTAAGTTTGAAATTCTTTCCAGATAAAAAGTTTAAAATGTATATATATATAAACTTGAATGAATCTAATTCCTGCCTTCCAGAAGTTTGCTGAAAGAAGAGATAAAACACATTCCTCCACTTTATACTATAGCAAATGAAGACAAAAGAGATTATGAAATGCTTCTATTTTAAACCAGGAGTCTTTACACTCTGTTCCTCTTGTGGTTTAACATTTACATGGTGCTTAATTAATTCAACAAGCTCATCTCCACCAAATCTGGTGACACAAGAGAAACTGATCTAGTGAACTGGGCACAAAGTTCTGAAAGAATAACTCTGGATTCTAATTTTCTTTGATCATTCAGGGTTGTAATTTTTATATCAATGAATGAACCAGAAAAAGCCAATCATAAGATACTTAGATTGCTTAAGATGATAAAGAAAATCACTGAGGTCCTGATTATTTAATTCAACAAACATATACTAAGCTTTTATTATATAATTTGTTCTATAATACAAAGTCCACATTATCACCAAAACGTAGCTCCTCTTGTTTGACAGGTTAAGAAACAATAACTACTCCCTTTTAAATGAAGGCTAAGACTGATTTGAATTGCATGGCCACATATTTCAGTTTAATGCCTAACAAGCTTAAGTAATTTTAACTGAGAAGAGGCACAGTTTAAATACCAAGTCTACTATCAAGTGTTGGATGCACATCCTAGCCTGAACTCCTTTAATCTCAATGAGGGAATCTAGACTTGGACTTCCAATCTCAATAAAGTTTGAGGCTGCAGTGAGCTATGATCATGCCACTGTCCTCCATCATGGGCAACAGAGTGAGACCCTGTTGAAAGGAAAGGAAAGGGAAAGGGAAAGGGAAAGGGAAAGGGGGAGGGGAGGGGAGGGGAGGGGAGGGAAGGGAAGGGAAGGGAAAAGGAAAGAAAAAGAAGAATGGGTGCCAGCTGCCCACTGCTCCCAGCACCCTTCCCAAGACTACAAAACCATTTGTCTCAAGGATAAAATAGAGAACTGCTGACCAGCACAGTGGCTCACACCTGTCATCCTAGTTCTCTGGGAGACCCAGGTGGGAGGACTGCTGGAGGTCAGGAGTTCAAGATCAGCCTGAGCAAGACCAAGACCCCGTCTCTAACAAAAATAGAAAAAATTTAGTCGGGCATGGTGGTGCGAGCCTATAGTCCCAGCTACTCAGGAGGCTGAGGCAAGAGGGCTGCTTGAGCCCAGGACTTTGAGGCTGCAGGGACCTATGATGATGCCGCTGCACTCTACCCAGGGCGACAGAGTGAGACTCTGCCTCAAAAAGAAAAAAAAAAAAAGGAAAAGAAAAAAAAATGGAGAATTGCTATTAGAAAGAAACTGAAAGAGCTACCTGGGCAGGGATTCAACCAAGCATGGGAGGTTGGCCCCCAGCATTAATGAGGACTAATAAGCACTAATAAGAACTCTAATAAGTAATCCAATAGACATTTGATAAGGTTTACATCTATAAAACAAAAATAAGCTATTATGATACAACAGAGGTCAGAGAACAAGAAAGGCTCTTAGAAATTAAAAATATGATTGTGGACTAAAAAAGTTTATCAAAAGGATTCAAAAATAAATTCAAGGATATCTTCCAGAAAGCAAAGGAAAAAGCCAAAGAGCCAGAAAATTAAAAGTTGAGCCATGGTGGTCCAATAGCCAACCAACATAAATGTCATAAAGAACAAATAAAGAAGAGGGAGGAAATAATTTTTTAAAAAATAACAGAAGAAGGGCCCGGGTACAGTGGCTCATGCCTGTAATCCTAGCACTCTGGGAGGCCGAGGCAGGAGGATCACTCAGAGTCAGGAGTTCAAAATCAGCCTGAGGAAGAGCGAAACCCCGTCTCTACTAAAAATAGAAAGAAATTAATTGGCCAACTAAGAATATATAGAAAAAATTAGCCGGGCATGGTGGCGCATGCCTGTAGTCCCAGCTACTTGGGAGGCTGAGGTAGGAGGATTGCTTGAGCCCAGGAGTTTGAGGTTGCTGTGAGCTAGGCTGACGCCATGGCAATCTAGCCCGGGGAACAGAGTGAGACTCTGTCTCAAAAAAAAAAATAAATAAATAACAATAATAATAGAAGAAAACTTTCGAGTTAAAGGACCTATTTTTAGTCTAGGAAAGACTTGAGCAATGAATAATGAAAAATAATACACAAAAAGGTCATCTTGGTGAAATTCTAAAATATCAAGAAGTGATATTTGAAGCTTTCAGAGGGAAAAAAAGATTACCTACAAAAAGAATGAGAAATAGATTAGCATCATGCTTCTTATATGCGAAATTCTATCCTGGAATGACTGATACCACTGTGTACAAAGCAAGTGCTTGTCCAGGATATTGAAATCAACTGTCCTTTGGATAAAGTCAAACAAGAAAAGGAACTTCAAAAGCACTTAGTGTTTGAGCAGATAAATGGCTCCCATTCAGAACACAATCTCCTAAAATTTATAGATAATCTTCTTTAAAGTTACATATAACAACACAGCCAACTAGCAATTCCCACTAAAAACTTCCTTGTAGGGCTTAGCTACAAGGAAGCTAGTAGTACTATCTCCTGTAGTCAACTCAGCCTGCATGATTTAATATCCAGGATATTTTTATCACGGCATTATTTAAGAAAAAGTATTACCTGACAAAGAACCAACATCAAAATTGCTCAACGCAGGGGAGATTTTTACAGCAAACTTTGACTGAAGTATAACGTACATACAGAAAAGTGCACAAATCAAAAGCACCCAGCATAATGAATTTTCACCAAGTGAAGACTGTAACCAGCATCCAGATCAAGAAACTAACTGGGCTGGCACAGTGGCTCATACCTGTAATCCTAGCACTCTGGGTGGCTGAGGTGGAAGGATCCATTGAAGTCAGGAATTTGAGACCAGCCTGAGCAAGAGCAATACCCTGTCTCTACAAAAAATAGAAAAATTAAGGCCAGGCGCGGTGGCTCACGCCTGTAATCCTAGCACTCTGGGAGGCTGAGGCAGGCGGATTGCTCAAGGTCAGGAGTTCGAGACCAACCTGAGCAAGAGCAAGACCCCATCTCTACTAATAATAGAAAGAAATTAATTGGCAAATTAAATATATATATAGAAAAAATTAGCCGGGCATGGTGGCGCATGCCTGTAGTCCCAGCTACTTGGGAGGCTGAGGCAAAAGGATCCCTTGAGCCCAGGAGTGTGAGGTTGCTGTGAGCTAGGCTGATGCCACAGCACTCTAGCCCAGGCAACAGAGTGAGACTCTGTCTCAAAAAAAAAAAAAAAAAGAAAAGAAAAGAAGCTAATGGCAAAGTCATAACATGTAACCAAAATGTTTGTACCCCCATAATATCCTGAAATTAAAAAAAAGAAAAAGAAACTAATGGCAAAGTCATAACATGTAACCAAAATGTTTGTGCCCCCATAATTTCCTGAAATAAAAAAAAAAAGAAAAAGAAACTAATTATTACCAATACCCAGAAGCTACCTTTGTCTCTACCTCCTCCCCTCCTCAAAGGGTAATCATTATCCTGACTTGTAGCACCATAGATTAGATCAGCACAGAGAATATTTAAACAAAAGAAACCATCTTTGTGTTCAGATGCTGACCAGGCTCTCACCTTGACCTAACCTACAAAAGACCACTCTGTGACCCTTTCCAGCACGAAGCTGCCTTTTCAGAGAAAAGACAATTCCTATGGCAATGGTAGAAATATCTCACCCATGATAACAGTATCTTAAGAAAATAAGATTAGTAAGGTCATAGTATGTATTATATTCTATGAAATACCAATCTGAAGAGATGGTCCGTGTAAAAAGGAGTCTACAGGGAAACTACAAATCAATTTGGTAAATACTGTTTTCCACACTCCCCTCTTAGAGATTCCTAGTTCACCTGAGTGTGTTAAAGATGTGGTGAAATCCTATAATTAGGAAGCCTGTTTAACCTTCTTTACCAAGCTTTTCACAAATTTTAGTGGTTTTTTTCTTCCTTTCTTCTTCTTTTTTTTAACACAACACCTATTGACAGACCAAGGAATTATTACTCTATAAAACATACTTTGCATACATAGGCAAGGTAGCTCATGCCTGTAATCTAGCACTCTGGGACGCTGAGGCAGGATGATCACTTGAGGTCAGGAGTCAAGGCCAGCCTGAGCAAGAGTGAGGCCTTCACCTCTACTAAAAATAGAAAAATTAGCTGGGTGTGGTGGTGCACGCCTATAGTACCAGCTACTCGGGAGACTGAAGAAGGATTGCTTGTGCTTGGGAGTTTGAGATTGTAGCGAGCTATGATGACACCACTGCACTCTACCTGGGGTGACAAAGCAAGATCCTATCTCAAAAAAAAAAAAAAGAATACTTTGCAGTGAATCCCTGAAATCACTTTGAAGAAGCCCCATTCTAACCAAAGCCTTCCAGAGATTCTGCTTTGGGACTGACTACTACAAACGAACACAGAATGACAAACTATATACTATGGTCTCTCACTCTGTAGAATTTGGCTTCAGGCCCCACACATGGAGCATCTTGGAAGAGGAAAGTAAAAAAAAAAGTGTAGAAGGGAAAATATTTCTCCTGATAACCACAACTGCCTTCTTAAGAAGGTGGGGGCTATTCCAGGTAACAAACGATTGGAATCTACTTATATTCAGCTGAGCATCCTGACAGGTTCTGGAAAGGTCAAGATAGGTCTTGAGCTGAGTTTGTCAGCAAAGGCTGGAGGAAGCTGATTCTCTCTGCACTACGAAGAGTTTAGAGTTCACCAGCTGATCTCTAAGGCTAGAGGGGGTAGGACAATGTTTGTACTTCAAAGGACACTATAAAAAGAGTGAAAAATCAATCCATGAGCTGCAAGTCTGCTCACAGGTATATACCAAGAGAAATTAAAATATATGTTCACAAAAAAATGTTCAAAGCAGCACTATTCACAAATAGCCAAATGGTGTAAACTCAAATGTCTACCATCTGATGAATGGATAAACCAATGTAGCATATCCACACAATGGCTAAAAGGGAATGAAGTACTGATAAATGCTACAACATAGATGAACCTTGAAAACATCATGTTATATGGAAGAAGGCTACATTTATATGAAATGTCCAGAGAGAGAAAGAAAGTAGATTAATGGTTGGCAGGGGTTTAGGGAAGGGGGAATAGGAAGTGATTACTTAATGGACATGGGGTTTCTATTTGGGGTGATGATTATGTTCAAAGGCTTAGCAACCATATTTCTTCCCCCTTATGGTACATCCCATACCTGTGCTAGAAGCCTTCCAAAGATGTCCTAAACTGTTTCATGCCAGCCACGAGAAACACAAACGGCTTTATTACATGCCAGTCAACCAAAACTGAAGAACAACAGTATAAAAAAGGCTGCTACTGAGAGTTAGGGTGGGAGACGGGGTAAGGAGATATCTCATTTGACTGTGATAAGACAATTACAAACACAAAATAATGCAGCATTAAATCACTCAGAGATCATATACTTATTCTAGACCAATTTCTCAACTTTGGCACTGCTGACATCTAGGGCAGAATAATTCTTTGTTATGGGGGCTGTCCTGTATATTACAGGATATTTAGCAGCACCCCTGGCTGCTACCCACTAGGCACGAGTGCCATTTCCCAGTCATGACAATCAAATATATCTCCAGAGGCCAGGTGCAGTGGCTCACTCCTGTAGTCCTAGCACTCCGAGAGGCTGAAGGGGGAGGATCGCTTGAGCTCAGGAGTTTAAGACCAGCCTGAGCAAGAGCAAGACCCCATTCTCTACAAAAAAACAGGAAAATTAGCTGGACATGGTACATGCACCTGTAGCCCCACCTACTCTAAAGGCTGACACAGGAGGATTTCTTGAGGCCCAGGAGTTTGAGGTTGCAGTGAGCTATGATGACACCATTGCACTCTAGCCCATGACAGAATGAGACTCTTGTCTCAAAAAACAAAAACAAAAACAAAAACAAAACGCTGGGTGTGGTGGCTCACACCTATAATCCTGTAATCCTAGCACTCTGGGAGGCCGAGGCCTGAGGATCGCTAGAGGTCAGCAGTTTAAGATCAGCCTGAGCAAGAGCGAGAGACCACGTCTCTACTAAAAATAGAAAGAAAGTAGTTGGACAACTAAAAATATATAGAAAAACCTAGCTGGGCATGGTGGCATATGCCTATAGTCCCAGCTACTCGGGAGGTTGAGGCAGAAGGATCACTTGAGCCCAGGAGTTTGAGGCTGCTGGGAGCCAGGCTGACATTACGGCACTCAAGCCCAGGCAACAGAGTAAGACTCTGTCTCAGAAAAAAAATTCTCCAGACATTTTGCCCCTGGGTGGCAAAATGGCCTCAGATGAGAACCACTGCTATAGACTAAAATACTGAATATCTTGTCTAAAATTAATATGCATAAAGTGATGTACCCTAGGGTTATGGGTTGGGTTGCAAAATGAGAGGAAGACAGAACAACCCTAGAACACCTGGGATTGCTGAGATTGCTATGGGTCAACTTCATAAAAGCCAATGTTTGGGAAAGGATTGAGGGAAAATGCAAAGTAGAGAAAGCTGAAGTCTTGAAAGTACGTTCTTAGGACCAGAATAATGGCCACTTAAACTAAGGGAGCTGGAATAAAGCAATAAGCATCTGGTGATAAATTTAATATCATTGTTCTGCTGATTTAACTCCCTGTGGATCAATGATGCTCAAAGACCAGTGAAGAAATGGTCCCTGCCATCTGAAAGCTGGATGCCTATCATGTCTGCTTCTTGGGATACAGGCAGCTATTCAGACACTGCCAGAGAGTTTCTAGTTTCTGCGAGGAAAATAAAGAAGGGAACTGCCTACCTGAGAGTCCCGTTCTCTCCTTTGTCCAGGCTGGTGAACCGGCTGTAGAGGCGAGTGATTTGACTGTGGGAAACTAAAGAGCAGAAAATTAGTCCCAGCTGGGGAAATAGCCCTCACCTGAACTGAACCTGCCCCCTACTGTCAAATGCTTCCAGTGAGTAAGCTAGGGAGATACAGCAATTCTAAAGTTGTCTCTAACCAGGAGTATAACTCCAGCCTGAGAAACATAGCAAGAACCCCTTCTCTACAAAAAATAAAAAAATTATCTGGGCATGGTGATGCGCTTGTAGTCCCAGCTACTCAGGAGGCTGAGGCAGGAGGATCATTTGAGCCCAGGATTTCAAGGTTGCAGTGAGCTATGATCATGCCACTGTACTCTAGCCTGGGTGACAGAGTGAGACTCCTTTTCCAAAAATAAATAAATAAAATAAATAAAGTAATCTCTAGAGCACTGATGCAGAAAGTTTAAAACCTAAAGAATGAAGGCCGGGTGCGGTGGCTCATGCCTGTAATCCTAGCACTCTGGGAGGCTGAGGCGGGCGGACTACTCAAGCTCAGGAGTTGGAAACCAGCCTGAGCAAGAGCAAGACCCCATCTCTACTAATGATAGAAATTAATTGGCCAACTAAATTAATACAGAAAAAACTAGCCAGGCATGGTGGCGCATGCCTGTAGCCCCAGCTACTCGGGAGGCTGAGGCAGAAGGATCACTTGAGCCCAGGAGTTTGAGGTTGCTGTGAGCCAGGCTGACACCACGACACTCTAGCCCAGGCAGCACAGTGAGACTCTGTCTCAAAAAAATAAAATAAAAAAAGAT
>CAUYRT010026852.1:0-52979 GCA_963574885.1 Lepilemur ruficaudatus
TTTGCCAGTGGTCAATCAATAGCCCTCAGGTAGTCTCCTTTCTTCCTGAGTGATCTCTTCTATCATCATCACTTAGATGATAAGGACTAAGAGTACACATACATCTAATGCCCAGATTTTTCTCATGAGATTCAGACAAATGAATGTTTATCTACTGTAATCTCTGATTGGATATTTTATAATAACCTAAGGCTCAGCTTGTCCAAATCAGAACTCAGCATCTGTCCCATTAAAGCCTGTTTTACTTTTCCTGGTTCAGCAAAATGGAACCTAATTGACTAAGTCAAAAATCCAGGATTCAGCTCTGTCTTTTGCTTCTCTTGAATGCTCAAATATCATCTCTATGAAGGTATCTTTCTGATCTATTTTCTCTTCCATGTCTCTACTCCTACCTTCCAGATCAATCCCTCATTTCTTATTTAATCTACTGTTCCAGCATTCCAAAATCTTCCAAGAACTAACCTCCAATTTTGTAGCACTCCAGAGCCTCCAACTTTCCATACTAATTCCATAAGAATTTTCATAAAATGCAAATTTGACCTTGTTTTCTATTTGCTTAAAAATATCAATGGTTCCCTATTGGATTCACAGTTCTTGGCAGGGCACCAAGGGCCCCCAGTACTTGGTTGCTGCCCAGTTTTCCATTTTCTCCCTTTTAGTTCCACATCCATGGCTTATATTTGGCCCTACTTAATGTCTTAACAATTTCCTGGATTGCTTTCATCTCCTATAACACTTTCCTTATAGGTGCCGCCTCCTTTGTCGCCAAAGCCCTTTTCTACACCACCCATCCTCGTCCTCATTTTACCTGGCTAAACGTGGCTCAGTCTTAACCATCCTTCTTATTAACTAATTCTAGTTAGTATTTTTTCCACACACTGATAGCCTATGGTAAACAACTCTATCATAGCGCTTTCTATACTGAGTGCAGTAATCTGCTGATTTGTCTTACTCGCAAGACTGATAGCAGAAAGTGCATAAAATATGTTTGTATGTCCTTAGAACATAGCTCACCGCCCAGTACACTCTTTGTATTTAAATAAATTTTAACCCTATTCGTAAAACCATTTCCCCCGAATTCCTCAAGTACTCTACCTCATCAATTCCAGTAGTCATGAAGTTTCCAGGAGATGAAAAGACACACACACAAAAAAATTGGAATTCTGAGTCTAAACAGAATACTGTCTCGTAAATCTCAAGCCCAGAAAATGGGAATAAAGGCTTTGAGAGATCTAAAGCAAGATGCCATGGAGAAAGTAAGAAAGATAAAGGAAGTTAAAAGATTTGAAATTTTTAGCCCTTCAACTTCTTTTGCTTTTAAAGAAAATGAAACTATTTAAGAGTACTTTATTATTCTGGCCACAGGAATTGTCCTGACAGCCCTCACTCTGGAAGTAGAAGGCTACTAAGTAGGAACACTTTAATTCACGCTGTGATTAGAATAGACCCAGTGGGCTCCTTTCACCACAGATATCTCCTGCGCGATCTATCACATTGCCTCAAATTCCACCAATAGAGATTTATTGCTTTCGGTCTTAAAGCTTTAAGTTCTTTTAAAACCTTTCATTAAAATGCAAATACTCTTGGTGGTGGTAACACCCTAAAGCCATCAACTAACACCCTACTGGGGATTACTTTCAATTAGGTGAGAGCACAGTCTTGAGATACCTAAGCAAAGAATGGAAGGGATTGAAAGGAAAGACTTGGAAGGATGAATAAGTCACATACCTTTTTGCCTAAGAAAGACTGCTGAGAACCTTTCCTTAGAGTTATACACAATTTCCTGGCTGAGGGGAAGTTGGAACATTTATGTATTAACGTAACTTTCCTCTATCCCTTCACAAACTACAGTCAAGGACCCTTATTGACAGGCTTCAATCTTGGTCACTAACTTCTAGGGGGAGTTGAAGAATTCAGGGAAGATAATTGTAGAACACTTGAATATTTAAATTCCTTCCTAAAGAGTTTTAGGGAACTACCAAGAGAACTTGTGTACTGCTATAGCCAAAAGCACAGATTTCATTGCCTGCGTAGAACTAGCTGTAATATTGGCTTTATCAATTTACTAGAAGGTGCAGCCTGAATCAATTTACCTAATCTCGCAGAATATCTGATTAAATCAGGATTTAAAAAAAAAAAAGACTTTGTGTGCTTTGTTAGAAATCGATTATTCTTAGAAAGAAAAACAAAAACTTAACTGAAAAGAGAAAGCAAAACAATTAACAAAACTATTCTCTTTGGAATGATCAATTGTCTCAATAGTAGCCACTTTCCACCCATCCTTATCTACAGCAGTGACCCAGCTCTATGCCAGAGGATCAGAGCAAGCTGAACTCCCCTAGTTCTAATCAGACAGAAGACCTCACTTAAATAAATTATTACGCTTTATAGCTTGAATTAAATCACAGTTTATGACTTTGGTAATTGTTTTTGCCAGCTTTGCACATTGGCCATAGGATAGCCTTTAGTATTTTCAAACATCTGCATTAAAAGAGGAAAGCAATAGCTTGGAGATGTCCAAATCCACACGTAACACCCCAAACACTTAGAAACCCACCCAGGTACAACCTTTCCTGCAGTTCTGAATAAACCCACCCCCACCTCACACACACACACACACACACACACACACACTCACACACACACACACACACACACCCTAGATCACCAGGTCTTCTTTCTTTAGTTTACATCACTAAATCAATATCACACTAATAACAGTTTTCCTCACATAACTGTATAATGTTTACTAATTCTTCCTAGTCTATTTGTTGTTTTTATTCAAGGTGAAATCAAAATCTAACTTCACAAAAAAAAAGTGGTATTAATAAAAGACTAGTGCACAAAAGAGTGAGAGATATTAGAAATGTTGGAGGGAGAGTAAATTTTCAATCCCTATCTTTCTCCATAGACATAATCTTCTGCTAATCTCTTCAGTAGTTTTTGAGAAATTAAGTTCAGTTCTCTTCCTAAGAGCTGGGGCACAGAAACAAGTAAAATCTAAAAAGAGGCTATGGTGGCTACAAATTGGGAAAGTAGCTGCCCAGAAGAAATTTTGAGTCTGAATCCTACCTGCTTGGAGAAAGGAAAGAAGGATTCTGTTCAATCATTCATTCATTCATTCACTCAAGAGCAAAGAACTACTGTCTACAAGCACAGGGCTAGACATTAGGGTTGGGAAAATAAACACACAAGCCCTTCTTTGGGGAGGAAGATAAAATTGAATAGTCTGTGGGGTAACAGTGTAGTGAAAAAATACATGGCAGTAAACGAGCATTTAGATTAGTCTTGGGACACTAACAAGCACTTAGAAGTGAAAGCAGCTTGCTAATCTTCAAGAGTTCACTTGCCCTCTCCAATCTATTTACCTAAGGAAAGCTCCAACTCTGTTTATATTCTGCATATTTGTTTTCTAGTAAACTGCTTCTACAAAACCAAGATATAAGAGAATTTTATATACACATATTTATATCATGTTATATATTAAATATTACATATTTACAGATAAATGATTTATTTCTGATTGGAAAGATACAGTTTGCTTAACTATTTGCAAACCCACTTGAACATCATGAAGTGATGAAAAGCGATGTTTATGAGCTTATGATAACATGGGGAAAACTCATGTTCTAAGTATCGTGAAAAAGCAAGACATTAAGATAAACCTGCTGATATGGACCGATCAGAACACAAGGGAGATAGAGAAATCAGGTAAAGTATGCAATAAATACACATAGAAAAAAGGCTGAAAGGAAATATACTAAAATATTAAGAGTGGTTATCTCCGAATGAAGAAGTACACATTGTTTTTACATATGAAGATTTTCATTTCTCTGTCATAAGCATAGATTATGTTTAAAATATTTTAAAAAACAATTTTTACAATTAATTTGACACTACAAAAACTCCTACCATATTTTTCAGAGACTTCATTGTGGACAAACCATGAGCCTGGCTACACTTCATCCGTGCCTGAGGTTTACCTCTATCTATATCATTAACCACACGTAATTGTCCTCTTAATCTTTCTTTCCTTTCCATTTGAGTTCTAAAATATCTGCCAAAAAGCAGATGATTATGTGTAAAAATGCTATATTTGTGGGAACTCTGAAATAAGCCTAAAATATGAAAAGTACAAATAATCACTGATATCTTCCCAACTAAATCAACCTAAGGGAATAGATCTAGCAACGCAAAAGGATACAAAGGATTTCCTAGGATTAATGTGTGTGTGTGCATACATTTCAACAAAAGAGGCAGCTGATTTATAATCCTCAATTTATACATGCATAGTTTTCCTTTAGAAAGGGAACTTGTTAGTTAACTTGTTAGTCAAATTTTTTTTCCAATTTTATGAAAAGCAGCAATCCAAATAATCCAGAAGTCCTATGATTAGCATTATTTTTCCTTTGCACGGAGGTTTTTTTCCCTAAAGACGGAGAAACTTTACAGGATACATTATTTTCTCATTATTTTTTTTAAATGGTGACAAATATGAACACTTTCTCGTTCTCATGTCCCACATCTGTTTGTTTGCACTTTTTGTGTTCTCTGTGTAGGCATGTGTCCCAATCGTGTGTACTCAGTACAAACAGACTATTAACATAACTTGTCAAAGAGAAGTTTTTCCAGTCATCAAATACGGAGTTCCATGGGGCAGGCACTTAAACATATGACCAGGGGACACTTGGCCAGCACCTTCAGCTTTCTGGCTCATGAGTAGGACACACAGCACTCGCAACTACCTACATAGAGGCAATTCAGTACATTACTTGAACAAATACATAAACAGGTATACAAAATAAAAGTGTTCCATGGAAAAAATTTAAATATATTTTGATAAAAAGCTTTTGCATTCAAGTTAATTTGGGAAATGTCCAGTTAAATCTATGAAGCATACCTGTGTTTTGTGGAAGAACTTGACACATTCTCAAAGCTTTTAAGCTTTGTGGGGCAAGTTCTCAGAGCTTTCAACATGTTAATATGCATTACCCATCTCCAAGAATGTGGTAAAATAAGCATTTACTAAACTAGTAAATGCACCACGAAACCTGTTATTTCCAAGGAGTTTGTTTGTTTGTTTAGAGGCTTGTGCTCTAAAAGAATGTGTGCTACTCAACAGTATGATTTAAACTCATATTATTAAAATTCCTCAACATTACCAAACCATGTTTGATGTGTCATAGATCACATGAGAATTGTCACATGAGAATTATTCTCCAGAGACCAAGAAAACAGTAATTCACATATTCTAATGGATGCCAGAATGTGGAGTTATTAGCCTTCCAGCCCTGTACTGACCAATATATCCTGAGGATTTTGGTTACCATTACTTATTAATATCTTGCCTATTAATAACCCTGCATACATATTTGACTAAATTCTGTGGCTTAAGCTGAACAGTGGGCAATGTAAGAAATAATTGAATCAAAAGGAAAGGTCTGCAAAGCAGTTAGTCATCTAACTTGAAATATTTTGACTCTGGAATAGAAGAAATGCAAAAGTTGATAATTACAAAAAAAAAAAAAAAAAAACCCTGACATCAGTAAACTGAAGTCATCACCAACAAAAAACAAACAAGAGTTGAAATTAGCTACTCCGGTGAGAAAGAATTATTGTGGCCTCTGACCTCAAAAGTCACACTGTCTAGAACTGAAATAGTGCGGGAAATTTATTTAACACAAAAGTCGTTTTGAAGGCCAAAGACAAAATATCTGAAGTCTCCAGCTCAATTGGAGCTACTAAATACTGAATTAAAAATTACCCCCAAATAAGAATTAAAACATATTGGAATGTAACGAAGCCACTCTTGAGCACTTGTGTGTGAACAATTAATGACAGCCTAAAATACTAAAGAGAGTTTCTGTCATAGGTTATAGACTTGGGATATTCTAGCCTCTAAAGCTTGTAAGTCCTCCTTCTTTTTTGAATCTATACATCAGGGCCAATTAAGAAGATTCTTTAAAACCCATTAAATGTATTAGTTATATTAATCTCAGTATTACTATATTAACCTTAGTTTAAGATCCCTTAGCGAATATGTATTTTGAGCTTAACCTTTAACATATCAGGGGTCTTGGTATATTCTTGCTTCATGTGGAATTCTTTACATCACTGGTAAATGACCCCTTATAAAGTATATAAAGGACTGGGCACAGTGACTCACCCCTGTAATCCCAGCACTTTAGGAGGCTGAGGTGGGAGGATCGCTTGAACCCAGGAGTTCAGCCTCAACAACAACGAGACTCCCACCTCTACAAAAAGTTTTTAAAAACTAGCCAGGCATGGTGGGACATGCCTGTAGTCTCAGTTACTCAGGATGCTAAAGTGGGAGGATCACTTGAGCCCAAGAGTTTGAGGTTACAGTGAACTATGACGACACCACACATTCTAGCCTGGGCGACAGAGCAAGAACCTGTCTTAATAAAAAAAGTATATCCAGTGATTTATCAGTAAAAATATACCCATTTTATGAATATTTTGTGAGACTAAAAAGCAATTTCATGCAACTTACAGTTTTAAAGAAACAACAAATTTAATGCTATTTATTTTTACCTTTCTGTAGCATTATACATTCAGATATGTGATATCTCTCCCAGAATGCATACTACTTGCAAATTTTAGTTAGGGACATATTTGTCTAGAAATTTAAATATTTTTAACCTTTTCATCACCTTACAATTTTCTTTTCTTACCCATAAATCTTTCAGGCCACAGATGATTCTACCCACAACATATATTTTTTACAATTATGTGCAAAAGCTCACTAGAATCCACAAAAGGACAAATCCTAGAATAATAAGAAACCAATTATAAATGGCTTTAAGTTTTGGGAAAAGTTAATATTTTAATGGCTTTTTCTCACAGTTCCTGTTGTATCTCAAAACCATCTTCTATAAAATTTAAATTTACTATTAAAAGGTATCCTAACAAAAAGATATGGTATCTAACGCAATCTTTTATACAAACTATGGACTCCATAATCACAAAGAAAAAGTCTTACTTCTTATAATTTTTCAATTTAAATTTCAAATGACTAGACTGCCTCAGCAATTACAGTTGGTTATATTTTGCTTGAACCAAAAGCAATGCATTCAGTCTTTTATTTCAATGGCACATGCCAACACCCTCTTCATAAATGTGCACATAAATGTGACTATCATCCTGATTTTGTAAATAATTGTTAATTTGATACCAATGATATTGCTCCAATCTCAAAATAATATCCAACTCTACTCTGTAGGAGATTCCCTTTCCAACAGTCTGAAGAGCCTCTTCCCAAATGTTTTCATTTTATTTTGGAATCATAGGTAAAATAACAAAATAATTGCAGTTAGTACTGTCTAACTTCCTGGCACTGTGCTCTATTCACTATGTGATCTAACTCTTTTAATACCCATACCAAACCTTTGAGACAGGTACTATTATTATCCTTATTTTTCTGATGGGACCTTGATGGGACCTTGAGACATCAGAAAGTAAAACCACTTACACAATATCACACATGAAAAGTAACAGAGCCAGACTGTGAACCAAGGCAATCTGGCTCCAGTGGCCAATGCCTGAGCACCACCCAATATTGCTACCATAGCACATTTGCCTGTTAATTTAGTCAACAAACATTAATTGAACATGTTAACGTGCCTGAACTTACAATATGTGTTGGAAATACCAATAATTATCCCTGACTTCAAGAAGCTCACAGTGTATTTTGGGAAATAGATAGGTATATAAAAATTACAATAAATGTTAAATGCTGGAGTAAATGTTCCAAAGGAGTGTTGTAGGGACACCTTCACTGGGTGCTTCAGGCCAGATGACAGATGAGCAAGCAGAAGTTAGCCAACTAAAGAAGAGAAAAAGGTGCTAAGAAACAGCCAATAGAAGCTTACCCACCTTACACACACAAACATACACACACACGCACGCACACACACACATGCAAGCACACACACACATGCAAGCACACTTCTGTAATGAAGTCCTTAATTACTCAAACCCATGTTCATTTTTATTATTTAGAATGGTTAGTATCACACATAGCCTAGCATATAATCATTCTCTAATAGTCTTATAGGTCATATCTCTCCATATTGTCACTATACTTCTGACTTGGGGAAATGTGGTAGACATATGGTAGGCACTGATTTTTAGGTGAACATCTTCAGAACGTCATAATTTGTTTACTTACTTTAAATATATCTTTATTGTGATATCTTATTTTAGGATAATTTAAAAAGAACACAATTTGGTATTATATAATCAACTATATAGACAAAATCTGACTCTAATAAGAAACTAACCCATTTCCCTTTCAATATTTTACTGTAATGGGGGTTTGTATCTATAACAAGAAAGTTCATTTATTAATTAATTATTCAATCACATTTTATTTCATTTTATGTAATTAATTATTATCTCAATCTTGATCAAAATTGTTACCATGTTTGTTTGCTGTATAAGAAGAAAATATTTTGCAAAGAAATTATAGCAAACCAACCACAAGGAGGAGGATAAAACTACACTGTTTATATCAATCTTTATGTAATAAAGCAACTACAGTCATAAATTTCTGGTAAAGTAACTAAGTCTACAGACACGCACCACACACACACATACACAAACACATATATACACAACAATTTGGTACAGTAGTACTTTCTTATCCACGGTTTCACTTTTCCAGTTTCAGTTACCAGTGGTCAACTGCCATCCAAAAATAGGTGAGGACAGTATAATAAGATATTGTGAATGAGAGAGAGATCACAGTCACATAATTTTTATTACAGTGTATTGTTATACTTGTTCTATTTTGTTAGTTATTGTTAATCCCTTACCGTACCTAATTTATACATTAAACTTTATCCTAGGTAGGGTTTTATGTATAGGAAAAAATAGTACGTGTGTGTGTGTGTGTGTGTGTCTGTATTTCCATGGTCTCAGTCATCCACTGGAGGTTTTAGAACGTATCCCCTTGGAACATAACCCCCACAGATAAAGGGCACTACTGTATAAGCATCTTCATACATAAATCACAGAAGTTGAAACAATAGTTATGTTTGTTTTAAACTACTGCTCTTTAGAGATGTAGTTTCAAATGAGGGTAAAAAACAAAACCTATTAAATCAGAACTCAGAAAATCTTGTCTTCCTGCTTATGAATGCAGAGGCAAGATGCCCAACTCAACCTAAAATGCATGTCTTCACCCTCTGCTGACAAGTTATTTGTATGCCACCTCTGGAGAAAATGTACATAACTAATTTGTTTGAGAAACCTGTTACATATATATGTATATAAAAAACCCGCCATTCCCCTCCACTGTGTAACACATGGGGAGCTGTCAAGAAACACAGTCTTGAAGCACAGAGATTGAGATACCAAGCCCAGAATTCAGAGACCTCCTGACAACTTTTTGATACTCCTGTGAGGATTCTAGACCTGTGAACTAATGAAAGGCTGGTATTAAGACAGACAAAGATTTGCTGTTTCCAGCCTGCAGAGATTTAATAACATGCTTAATTCATTACCTGACATAGATGTTATATAAGCACCAAACATTGTTAATATGATTTACATTAATTGAATTTTATTTAATACTTTGTGAAAGTGTTTTCTTTAATGAATGTCCTTTTAATACTAATGTTAGATAGTATAAGAAATTATGATATAAGCTACCTGAATTACAAAGTTGTATAAGATATTAGCAATTGCCCTGTGAAGCTTGAATAGACTTCGTTTTATTATTAATTTTTTTTTTCCTGGAATACTGGGGAGAGGCTGCTTTTAAAATCTCAATCATTATGCTATACATTGTTGTTCTTTCTAACACTGGACTTCAACATCTCATTGTGTCAGCTCCCTTATTTATAAAATAGAAATACTAATATTTCCATCTCAGAAGTTTCTTGAATTAAATGAAATAATATACATAAAGTATTCAGAAGAATTCTTGGCACAGGTATGTGTCATCTTTAAATGTAAGTTGTTGTGCCTTAGTCAATTTAAACAACACCATTTAGGCATGCTTTTTTAGTATTTTGGGACTATGATTCAGCTATCAATCAATCAATACAGAAATAGGAATTAGCATAATCAATAGATCTAATAATAACTGAATATACTATGCAACCATCATTATGCTAAATACTTTGCCACTCATTATATTATTTAATCTTCACAATAATTCTATGACATAGATATTATCCCTATGCCCATTTACAGATGAATGGAATGGTTCTTGGTGAGAGATGAAGTAACTCGAATAGGCCATAGACTGTTAAAGTAGCAGGACTTGAACAGAACCAGGTTTACCTGAGCGAAAGTCCATGCTAATCATAAAAATGTTTCAGCCTTCAAGAGATTTACATCAGAAGTAACTAACCATATCTAGATGATTTTTGAAATTCACTTTTAAGGCTACATTTGTATGCTACCACTTTGAATATATTTACTATTTTGAAATAGTTTTATTATTTAAAAAAAATAACTGAATGTTTCCATCTCCACACCTTTGCACTTGCTATTGCTCTTCCTAGAAAGCTCCTCAGTGAGACATTTCCATGCCTAACTTTCCCTAACCACTATACAGAGTAGTGCTGGATCCACTTAATAGGCCCCCTCTCCTACCCCACTGCATTTTTATCCTGAGCACTGTTCAGAAATAGTATATAACTATTTACTTACTTATCGGTAATTATCCATCCTTGATTACATAAGGGCAGGAAATTTGAATTTTTTGTTCACTTGTATGTCTCCAGCATACAGGAACATTGTCTGACACTGAGTAGGGACTCAATAAATAGTTACTAAATGAAAAAATTGAATGAATGGACGAAGGAAGGAACAGATGCTCATTGCTGATCTATGGCCATCTGAATCTATATTGTCTTAGTAGTTTATTTAAGTACCTAAAAGGCTGGGACTATAACTTGTCAGAGTGTTTTGTGTGGTGCCAGTTTGATAATGATGATAAAGTGAAAGGCTTTTGAGTTATTGCCTTCTTTGCATTACCCTACCTCTAACTGAATACTCTGGATCTGTCCTACTTCTTCAAAATGATGTGGTTGGAAAGAGTAATTCATAAATTTTTAAACTCATGGCAATCTGTCAAACTTGAAATCATCAGTCAAAGTATTCCACACCCAAATATGTACATTTCTGAACTTGGTTTAAAAATCTAGACACTATAGTTAGGTAGATAGAACGAACAACATTTGATAGCACAACAAAGTGATTATAGTCAACAATTAGTTCTGGTATACTTTTAAAATAACTGAAAGAGTGAAATTGAAATTGAAATGTTCCTAACACAAAGAAATGATAAATGCTTGAGGTAAGGGATACCCTAATTACCCAGATTTGATTATTATACATTGTATGCCTCTATCAAAACATCACATGTACCCGATAAATACTTACAACTATTATGTACCCACGAGAATTAAAAATAAAATTTAAAAAAATCTAGACACATATACTTAAAAATTTAATTGACACTTCCATAATAAAGTGTGTATTTTTAATCACATGATTTAAGCTAGGGTTTCTAAATTATCAAAAATAAACCACCTTTAGACTAAAACAGCACACTGTATTCTTACAGATTCTTTTCCTATACATGTATGGTTATATATGAAAGTCCTAAAATATTGCATTTAATACCATTGTAAGGCCATATTATTCAAAAAATTGGTGTCAAAAGATTTGCTAGCTATTTGGAAAGTTGAAATAGTTCCCCATTTTATGCATTTAAAAAATAGATTAAATAATTTTGTGCTTAAAAATTACACAAGAGTAAAAGAAAACTATCCTTGGGATAGGAAAAAATTTTATAAGTATGACATCAATACCAGAAAGTATTAAGAAAATGATTGATACAATTACATATGTATGAATTAAAAACATTTTTAAGAAAATTAGAGTTGAAAAAAGTGACAAAATAGAAAAATGTTTATGTCAATGACATATGTATTAATATATGTACAAGAATTAGTACTCTTAATTTATAAATAATGAAGAATCCAATATTAAATGACAAATGAATATTTATGGGAAAATAACACAAATAGGTATTAATAACTATCTTAAAAGATTTATACCCTCATTAGTAAATAAGGAATTTAAATAAAATCAAATACAAAATATTATACTATGTTCATCACACTGGCAAAACTAAAACATACTGATACTATGCTGGTATAAGTATATATATAAAAATATAAACATATATATTAATAGATATAAATACATATTTCTCAAAGACCATTTAGCTCTATCAAAATTTAAAATATGAATACTCATTACACCAGCACTTTCATATTGACAAATCTAAGAATTCATCCTGAAGAAATGATGAGAGAGATAAAGAATATGCAAAAATAAAACCCTAAAGGGGTTGGGAAGAATAAATTATAGTGTATCCTAGACTGAAATTCTAGTCTTTAAAATATATATTCTAGAAAGCTAGGCAAAAAAGATACCAAAACATGTCTATAGTGGATTTTTGTGGTTGTATCGGGTTAGACCATAGTATGATCACATTTTATATATGCTATCAGTGATTTTCCTCTTGTGGATTCAATTACATATTATCTTCACTTTCTTCTTGATTTGTTTTTTTTAACTTTTAAAAAATATTTAGCAATGAAAAAGTTTTTGTGTTTTTGTATTTGTGTTGTTTTTAATCAGGAAAACAAGAAAGGTGATACAGCATCTAGAGGTACATTCTGTGTTATTAAAAAAAATGAGTTTTCAAATACTAGAAAGAGAACCAACTGAAATGTTAGAACTAAATTGTGTATGTACAGAGGAGTATTTTATTTTAGAAGAATATGTAAGAAGAAAAAATAATTAGAAATACATTCTAAATTGCTTGAATATTAGGAGTATGACATCTAGATTTTATTCATCGGAATATATAACTTTGCTATTTGCCTTCCACAAATTGAAAAACTTAGGACAAGTCCAGCCTTCAGTGGTACAATATACCAAGTGGAGCTACAAATGCAAATAATATTTTTGCTGCAACATATAATGTCAAAAACTTCTTATAAGAAAAAGATGATTAAAAATGAATATAGACATATTTATAGAATATAGGATTGCTACATTCATTAAAAAAACACTCATCTTCATTTACACCTTGAAGTCAGACAATACTGAAATTGTATTTCCATTTTTGTTAATATTTAGCTGAAAACCAGCTTCCCATTTTACCAAACACAGTGCTTGTTTAGACCTCAACAGTGAATTTTATTAAATCTCAAGGCCTGTCTGAGTGACATAGTAATATAATATATCTGCCTCTTTGGAGCAGAAGCTCCTTACTCTTTTCTTGATAGGATTTACTCTACCTCAAATGGCTGGTGTGTGCCAAGTACTTCATGAGCAAACCCTCCTGTTATGTTGTTAATCTGAACAGAATGAAAAAAGACAATAGTAGAATATCGCTATAAAAGATATTTTGAATCAATGCAATTCTTGTTTTCAGCCTTCACACAAAACTTTTCATAATGCTTGAAGAAATATGTGAAATGGTGCCTTCAATATGCATGTTTGTCACATTTGTAGGAATGCATAACTACAGAAAGAATTTCAAAATTTGCGTTAGTTCTTCCAAATATATTTTACAGCCAAACATATAAAATTGCTATATTCTCACTCTATGTCAAAATGTTGATTGATTTTCATCAAAAAATTTTTAAACCAATGCTCCTTTTCTTATTTAACTATATTCCTGAGTTTCTGCTCCTTAAAACAGTTGATTTACATGGTCTTAGTTTTAATTGCACCTTTTCTGTTGTTTTCTAGTCACTGTTTGGTTGACCACCTAGAATAATTCACTCTGAGATTCTGTGAGCACACACACACAGAGTTTGAATATCTGTTAGCATTGCCTATATGAGCTGAAGTCAGTGCAGCTAGCAAATAGATTGAGAACAGGGAAAAAGAAAAGGCAAAGAAAAAAATTAATTTCAGCAAAAACTGGGAGACAATCTGCTGTTGAGACAGCAAGTTTAGGACTATGTTGAGAAATAAGCAACCTTAATTTACAGTTACATTTGAGGACATGTCATACATTAGGTTAGGTCACGGTGACTACATGGACTAGGCCTAGTATGCACAGATGTACGAATATTCTAATATTGCAAAAAGCAAGACATTCTTATCTCTCCCCCCCATGTAGTTAGGATATACAATGCAAACTTTATATCCAAAAATAAAAATTAATGCAAGCTGATATTTTCAAATTTTTCATGTCTCTGACCCATCTTAGCTTTTAATTAGTAAAGAGAAGTTCAAAGTCAATTAACTTTTAATAAGTTAATAGCAAAATCCATGGTTCTCAACTTTAAATTAACTCAAGTTAATTTAAAGACTTCTAACTTTTAACTAGTGAATTATTTCCTAGGATTTTTTTCCTGCAATTTTACAATAAAAAATACAAAACTGACATATGACTCAAAATTTAAAATCAGACTTGCTAATAAACCTTTATCAATTCTCCTGATCTTAAAGCATATAATGGATATTCATAACTTGCTTGTATACATGCAATTGGCTATTAAATAAGGTACAAGGAAAAGACTATTAACCAATATGCAAGGACAACAGTTACTTAACAAAAACACAAATTCACTTAACTTAATTTTTTCATAAATGGTTATATATGTATTTACCTATATGAAATCAATAAATATGAATGCTTATTAAATGACAACATGATCAAGATATTTTCTTAGGTAAGTAGCCATTTACATCTGAGATTTCATAATTCAATATGATATTTGGTAATTATCACATTTATAATTAATACATGTAACTTCAGATGCACATATTTTCCAAAAATTATAATACTATATTCACCACATTATCCCATAATAAATGATGCATATCACTCTGTGTCCTATTACAAAATATTTTCCATTTGATGACTGCTTGCTCGGATATATAAGTGAAAATCACTTAAGCATCAAAAATGGAATCCAGAAAGTTCAATGTTAAAAGGAAATGAGAAATAGTGATAGAACAAAAGGAGGATTGAGATGAGGTAGTTAAGGGAGTAACCAGGTTTGGAGAAGAAATTTAAGAGACATACTACAATGATGGAGTAGAAATAAAGATAAGTAAGGTTTCTCTGAGGTAGAAGGATGAAAATAAAATCAGCAATAATCCTGGTGAGATGATAAAGTATGGGTAGGGAAACAGAAAAGTAAATTAATTCAAAGAGTAAGAAAAAATTTAGGTTTCATGATGAGGTATAAATGATTGTTCAATTCCATCCTGTATTATGATGTTTGATTGTGTAGTTGTTTTTAGACATGGGAGCCCAAACTCCTTGTCCACTGTTCTGCTGCAACATTGCAATAATGTTTAATTTTCTGTGTGAAGATCAAGTGCCATGATGCCAACTCCACCACATAGCTCCTCCAGCTCCATAACCACCATTAACAACTAGCCCACCCCAAATTGTATAAATCTGTAGGTGTGTATACACACACACACACACACGTGTGCACATGCACATGTGTGTGGTGTGGGTTCTTTGGTTTCTGCTATCTGCCTTCTCTTTTCCTTCCTCTTCTTTTCATCAAAATAATGTCTTTAACACGTATATGAATAAAACTATAAAAATCCATTTTTTCTATTCTATTCCGTTACAACATTCCATTTTTAAAAATCAAGCAAAGCAAAAGAAATGTATATGCTAAACACAAATTATTCACCTCTAAAGACTTTTGAAAAATGTGAAATAATTTCTCAACTTTAAAATGACTCTAAATTGCACACCATTTTCATACAAACTTCACCTTTAGGATAGTAAATTAAAATGAAAATCATACAGTAAATTTAAATGTACATTTCTTATGAAATGATTTTCAAAAATTTGCCACTGATGGATTATTTTCTTGATTAGCTTAAAGTACTACAAAACAGAGAAGAAAGTAAGTAATTCTGGGCTTATATAAACATCTAACTTCAGTAAGCTTAACAAGCAAACATTAACAAATGCTTTGCATCCTATTTCCTTACAACAGTCCTATAAAACAATAAACTTCTGAGAGCAATTACTTTAAATTTATTTTTCCTCTACATTGAAGCAGAAAATATTGTCACGCAAAAGGTAGCATTGAGCTTGTATAATAATAGAGATTTATTGAGACAAGGAACAATGCTGATTAAAAAAAAAGAAAAGCATTGAAATATACTCTAACATCTTTCCTGAAACACATGATAATAATTATCTTAGGAAAAGGTGGTGCTGACAACAGCATAAATGATGCTGCCAAACGGAGAGTTAATTTTATTTTAAAGGATTAAACCATAAATTACTTCTTTAAAATTGGTGAGAAAAAAAAAATAGATCCTTTCCAAAGTCAATTCAATCAATTCACAAGAATTTTGCACAAGAGAAAAAATTATTAGACCATAACATTCCAAGAGGTTATATGAGAATCATATTAAAGAGCCTTGCCACTCTTATTCAGGAACTAATTAGGAATATATATGACTGGATTTTCAGATATCTGTTTAACAACCTATATTCTAACACATTTATTGCCATCTCAATCTATAACAGATTTTAAAATAGTTGGCTAGGCTTTCATCACTTTCAAAATGTTCTCTCTTCAAAAATTCACTTCTAAATAAGAACTCTAATTTTCTTACTTGTATGGCATATATTAATAGCATCTCAGCAGAATCAAAGTATAATAGGCATTAAATAAATTCATGTTTACTAATAAATGCTACTGTTCACAATTAGCTATTCCCTTCATGCCTTTGCCATGCTTTGCTGCAGGTAGTATGAGAAAAATATATTTCTTCATCTTAGAAGGTTTTTTTCCCCTTTTACTTTGGGCGTGGGTATGGGAGTTGCTGTGGCCAATGCCATGTGAGCAGATGTGACATATGCCACAACTGAGAAGTCTGACATGCGCCAGCATAGCTCTGTCCCTTTCTGAGCTTCCAAGAGAGCACATGGATCAACAGACCACAGCAGAGCTCAACAGAGACGCCCCTGACCAGCAGCCCTCAAGTAATGTGAGCTAGAAATAAATGTTGATTGCCATAAGCCAGTGAGATTTGGGTGGTGGCTCTTGCTGCAGGTAAAGCTGATTCTGCAAGACGCATCATAAATAAGATAATTTTATTTTGTAACTACTTAATATGTAACAGCACATATAGGCTAGAGCTCAGTTGCAGATATAATGCATCAGAAGTAAAGAAACTTTTTGTGAAAAGAAACCCCACGCCTTCAACAGCTGTGGATAGGGTAAAGAATCTGCATAGGAGTAAGAGTAGACCCCTAATCTCCATACATATTTTGAGACAGAGTCTTACTGTGTTGCCCAGGGAAGAGCAGTGGCATCATAACAGCTCACTGCAACCTCAAACTCGTGGGTTTAAGTGATCATCTTGCCTTAGCCACCTAAGTAGCTGGGACTACTGGCATGTGCCACCACATCTGGCTAATTTGTAATTTTTCGTAGAGATGAGTCTAGATATGTCGCTCAAGCTGGTCCCGAACTCCAGGCCTCAAGCAGTTCTCTGCTTTGGCCTTCCAAAGTTCTAGGATTACATCAGTAAACCACTGCACCTGGCAACACTCACGTTTTTATGGTAGCAACGTCAAAACTAGCACCAAGCTATATTTCATAGCACATATATAAAGAACAACCCATTGTGTTTGAAGAGAATGATGTTTAAGATACAAGGTCTACGACAGAACCAAAAATTATCAAACAGCTAAGAAGCACACAACAATTATTGTCAAGGTAAACTGTTGTAAGTGTTGGACTTGGTTTTCCTCTAGTAATAATAATACCTTGTGTTGAGATTTTGACCTTTATTCATCCAATGACTCCAGGTTGGGAGTAAGATTAAAGTTCATGAACAGAACCAAGAAAACATTGCTCTTATAGCACTATTTCGTGGTCAGAATGCTATTGGCTACATCTCTCAGTACACTGAGCTTCCCTTGAAGAAACTAACCTATTTGCAAATGAGCATTTGCTTACATTAATAGTAAGTTGATAAGGATTGAAGAAGTGTATGGAAGACAGTGGTTTAAACATCATTAAAAAATCATTAAACATCATTAAAAATAAATTTATTCAAAAAATGTTTTTGTGGATTTGAATTCTTCATTGAATTCACGTAGCCCAAGCTGATAAATGAATGCATAGGCAGATAAGCAATATGTTAACTACCAAAGAAAGTCATCCAATCCTTAGGTAGCAAAACCTTGGGAAAATTTATTTCTGCTGTTAAATAGTTAAAAGACTCTGGAACTACTACTTCCATCCATATATGAAAAGTATTTTTTTCCCCCTAGGAATCAAGTATATCAAGTTTAATCTCTTTTCAGCATGTCATGAAGTCTTCTCCACTAAAACAATTGGTAATTATCATATGGTTCATACAAATTTTGTAAGTGTACTTCTCAAGTCATATCTCTTTTTCCCTTTTCTCCATAGGCTATCTCCTCTCCATCACTTTAATTTAATATCTTTATTCTTTTGTACCCTCGTGCAATATCATATATATTATTTTCTTGTTAGAAATAGCCCATTTTTCTTATCAAACAAGAAATTTACTAACCACAGCCTTCTCATCATAAATATTCCCTAGTCTTACCATCTAGCTTCAAGTCATACAAAAATTCAATCAGGATAAACTACTTTCTAATGTAACATTATAGAACTAATAACAGAACCCTAATAGTTTCAGAGTATTTGAGTGCTATTTTATCATGTACATCTTCCTTGAGATTCTATAAAGAATCAGGAAACAGAAAGGGATAAAAATTAGAGTACACATATTTTTAATCCTTCTTAATTTTAAGAAGGCAGCATTGATTGAATGCATTCAATAAAATATTTGTATTTTTTACTTACCTATCAGGTAAATGTATACTATTCTGGTGATAGGCACACTGACTTCAGCATTATACAATTCATCCATAAAACAAAAACACTTCTATCCTTTAATATTTTGAAATAAAAATTATAAAAAATGAAATAAATCTTTTTATAAAACTTGCTACAAAACTTAAGTCAGAAAATAATAAAAGAAATATTTGTATTTTTTACAATGACTAAGATACATTTTTTTTAATAACAGCCTCCTTAATTGAAATCCCAACAAAGATAGCATATTTGCAAATATTGAGATTTGAACTAATCAAAACAGTGAGACATAATTTCCCAATTTGTTTGCTATTTCTTTTTTAGTATCTGAAATTTAGTAACAACATGTGGTATGATTACTTGGAGATCTTCCATCTTTTTTACATGCTGTTTGATACAAAAATAAAGTTGATTTTCTCACAAATATGAACTATAATGTTTTCTTTATGATTTCACTCACCAAATTGTTTTTCAGAATAACTTTGGTTGCTTATAATAATTTTCTTCCACTACACAATTTTATTCTAAATCATTTTTCTGAATACAATATCCATTTTTACTTGAAGTATTACATAATGTTGAATAATGCTAAAATGCATTCTTTCTCATATTAGAGTCAACTTAGTATCTTCTTTGAACTCTATTTCAAACTGCATTTTCACATTTGTAACGAATTTGCCTCAGTAGTAAGGGTTTACCTTGGCTATTTAAACTGTTTTAAAGATCTTATTGATAAACCAAGATTGTTATTTTAATATCTATAAAAATGTTATGTCCCAAATTATTTGATATTAAAGTCTTTCAGAAATACTCATTTGAACACTTTCTCCCCATAGACATTTTTCATATTCATTTCAATACAATTTAGTGAGTGACTCTCCCTATAAGGAAATTTACCAGGTCAAAGAACTTAAAAGAATATTAAGACATAGACTGACTAATAATAGAATTCACAAGCTCTAGGGGTGACAGACACACACAAATACAGGCAGCAAATATTATATGGTAAGTGCTACAAAATAAAGGTGTGAATTTTCTTGACGAGGTGTCAGTAGGGCGTACAACCTGTGCAGCTCCACAAGACACATGCTTAGAAGAGATTCGTGTGCTGGATTTACTACTCTGTTGTCAGCATCTTGAATTCTTACAATTTTAAAATAAGGGGTCCCACATTTTTATTTTACACTGCGCTGGCCCTGACTGTTAGTTAGCGTGTGTAGACGGAAGCCAAACGCAGATGGTGGACTCTGGGGACATAGCGTAGCTCGAAACTGCACAGAATACTAGAGATTTGATTGGGTCATGAAAGTAAATTGAAATTTGGCAAACAGGAAGAAGGTAAGGAGAGGCAAATAATCCCAAAACAAAGAAGCAGAACAAAGGCAAGAAATAAAATTTGCTTAGAAATAATAACTAGGCTCTTACATCTAGGGAAGATGAAGTTAAAAGGATAATTTGTAATCAGAGCTCCAAGGTCCTTAAAGGCCTAGCTATGTTTATTTTATTTAATTTATAAGTAAAGTGATCATTTTAGGCAAGGAAATGAAATGTAACCGGTATAAATGTGAAGTTGTGGAGAAAGACTGGAGGATGGGACCTTTGCTAGAAGATAACGGCAGAAGTCTAGATTAAAAAATGACGACAGGCTATAGGAGAACAATACAAAGGAGGAAGAGGAGATGAGTATGCAAACAAATATTCAAGGACACACAGTGGGTTACAAACACATCCCACTATTTGTCTTTTATTCTTGAAAGAGAGCACATAAGCTTTCACCAGGCCCAATGAAATGGAAAAAAAATGGTAATGTACTTGGAGAGTAATCCAAATTCTTTTTTCCAAAAGCTACTAATCACCTATAAATTAAAATGAAGCACTGAAGTTTTATAGCGAAGGTTTTGGTTAGGTTTTACTAAAACCAAAAATGAAAAATAGTAAAAAACAAAACCCTGATCAATGATCCATTCAACATACATAATGCAAACTATCTTTCCTGCATGAGTTATTCCTATATCTCTATCTATAATTAATCAATATACTGTATAGTCAAATTAAAGACTAATATTAAAATGAGCTGGACATGATTGAATCAAAGTAGCTAATTTATTAATTTTTAACTTTTCAATTTAATTCTTTTGAAATAGGAATGTAATCATATTAACTAAAGATATAACTCCTTTTGTAGAGAAGATTCTCAGAGATTAACATAATCTCTTTTTATCAAATACAGATCTGCAGAGAGACACTGTATATTTTACTTTGGGCTAACATGCTTAGTTGAAAACTATTTAATAAGACATTTAAATAGAATTTTTCTGATATTTTCAAAATCAAACTGCTATCCTTTCTTTTGTGCAATTTCATCAATATCATTTGTGAAATTGAAGAATATATCTACATATAATATATAACAAAGAATGTGATAAATAAGTATAATAATTACAAAATAATCTTTGTTGAAGATTTTAATAGCATATAGTGATTTTTACAGTGTAATAGGGTTTGCAAAATATTCAAATAAGCAAGCTAATGATTCCCAAGTATTGTTTTTTTATCAACTACTTTTCTATACGTCCTTAAAATGTTGCTTATGATTGTTATTTTGTCAGTCACTTTTCTCAGGTTTTCCAAGTATTTTTTAAATGATTTTAACTTATTCACAGCCAAACTTAACGTATATGTGTACTATTTTTAATACTGATTTATCATCAAAATATATAAAATTTGGTCTTGTGTAATAAAACATGTTATTTATGTACCACAGTCCCCCTTTATGGACAGTTTTGCTTTCCACAGTTTCAGCTGCCCACTTTGTCAACCACAGTCCACATATATTAAATGGAAAGTTCCAGAAATAAACAATTCATAAATTTTAAATTGTGTGCCATTCAGAGTAGCATGATGAAATCTTGCTCAGTCTTGCTTTGCCCTGCCCAGGATGTGAATTATCCCTTTGTCCAGTGTATCCAGGCTGTATACGCCATCTACCCATTAGTCACTCAGCAGCCCACTTGGTTATCAGATTGACTGTTGGCTTATGGCAGTGCTTGTGTTCAAGGAACCCATATTTTACTCAGTCATGGCCCCAAAAGAGCCATAGTGATGCTAATATATTGTTATAATTGTTCTACTTTATTAGTCACTGTTAATCTTTTAATCTGCCTAATTGATAAATTAAATTTTCTCATAGGTATGTGTGTATAGGAAAAGCATGGTACATACAGTGATTGGTACTATCTCCAGTGTCAGGAATCCAATAGTGTCTTGGAATGTATTCCCAACAGATTACAGTGGAATGCTGTACACATACATATATACATTTTTAGTTGCATGAATATTTTTCATTTAAATATCATTATAAATGTCTGCTTATTGATAATATGGACCATATTTGTCTAAAGGGAAAGAGAAAAGGAAGAAAAAGAAAATTATTGACTTCAAAACACTACCATGCTTGACTTTAAAATAATTCTGTGTAGACTAATTAATGGATTGATTCTATTTTTAAAAAATTACATTTCCCTTCATTGAGTCCATCTCAAGGTCCTCTCGTCTTTGCCAAATTTCAAAGAAAAAGTGCCATGGAAATTGAAACATTGGGAGAGATAGGGGAAGGACCACAGAAAGCCCAGAGATGAGTGAGTTTCAAATATGAAGTTGTGTGTGTGTAATGAGCAGGAAGAAAGTGTTATAGGAAAGGACAAAAGAAAAGTTAACAAGAGCTAATCATAAAGGATCTTGCAAGCCACAGTAAGGGATTTATATTTTTAAATTGCTTTTGTTTGAAAAACGTTGAATGGTTAAAAGATGAAATAGGTTTTGAATAAATACCAATTTTGAGGTGGTCAGAGAGGGAAACCCATGACGGACTAACTAAAAATCTTCTAACATTCCCTTTTCTTCCTCTTCATTCAGAAATTCTTATATGAAAGAATGAGTAATGAATTCAGTGGAATAACAGAAGAGTAAACCATTTACTTAAAAATTATATTTGGTCTTGATAGTCTTTGGGGAATTCTTCTTTGGAAGTAACTTTAAAGCTGACATCTGGGATAAGTTTTAGAAAAATGGATATTTCTTAACCAATTCATATTAGAGCTGTTTAGTGCACTGGAGCATGAATAGATCAAACAATGCCCTAGTCAATTATTCTATATAAAAATAAACAATGATATCTCTTCATTGATGGAAAAAAAGTGGTTCTAAGCAGAGAGAAAACATGATTGCAAGGCCACTGAAGTTAAGCAATACACATTTGGGTCATACACTAGGCTGGATCCTTGAAAATGCATGAGATTTATTTCTGACACTTCATGAACTGGGAAAATCTGGCCAATAATAAATTCAGAATACACAGTAATAAAGAGCAGAAAAATAACATTAAAAATAAGTATCAACCCTTAAACTGCAACAGGAGAGATGTAGATGAGATATGAAAAAATAGTTCCTCCTCTCATTAGAGCAGTTAAGCATTAGAATAGGTTATCAGTAAAGGTCTCTGCAGACTCTTCTCTTGAAGATTTTTAACATCTGAGAGGCAGCCATTTATCTTGAATAGTTGAGGTAAGTGCTATCTGCAGGCAGGTGAAGGACTAGATGACCTCTGAATTCCTAAGTCATAAGTTAACTTGTTATCAGCTGCCTGATTCAGTTATTCGAATAGTCTCTTTTATTTAGACGTGATCATCAGCAATGTTAAACATTCTAGAAATTAAATGTTTCCCAATTTTAACATCTGAAGAAAAGGTGTGGAGCACAGATTAAGATCATCATTTGTAAATCTAGCCAGAATTAATTTTCTTAAAAAAAAATCTTTCACATGCTAAAAGTATAAGCACTATGAAGACAATTTAATTTTTTTTCATTTCTGTGTAACATTGGAAATAGCAGGTGTTTATGAGAAGATTGGCAAAAATGTTATTTTTGGTTAATGTGAATGATATGATAAAATTCATATGAGGAATGTTTTGGATACTTTCTTCATTGTCTGACTAATTCAAATAGACACAAATCTCTCCCTTTTCCTTCACTACACTCCATCCAGATCATGAGAAAATTCACTTCTATGCTTGACACAGGTGACTTTAAGGAAAACAAATTATGTTAATCAAAACAGCAAAGAATCAATAAACAAATGAGCACATAACATAGATAGTGTCACCCCAAAGAGTTACAAAGATTCATCTTACTCTGTTTTCTTGATTCTATGTAACACCCCTTCACTTGCTCATCTCTGGAAACCAAGCATCAGCATGCATGACATACGAAAATAAATAGGGGATTTTTAGTATAATTACAGAAATTCTAAAATGACCCATGTCTATACTTGAAGAAATATCTAATGTATATTTACTTTAATACATTTGAATATACATTCCTAGATAAATCATATATATTTTTCAGAAATAAAATCTTTTCTTTCTTACAACTTCAATCTGAAAACCTTTTTTTCTTGAGTATAAATTCACATTAAAAAATATAATGTGGACAAAAAATTAGATTGAAATATCATCAGTGATTATGTCTCAGTTATACAGATAACATTCCATATTATAAGTATCATTACTATTTTTTAAAATAAGAACAGCTCCAGCTGTATTACTTTAGCTATAAGATTTTATAGGCTCAGAAGACAAAATGTGAAATTAACTAGATTGCATTGACCTTCCTCAGAACTAACACCTGGTAAATGTTTTTAGAAAAAAAATTTCATGAATTTAGACTCCAGCCTAAACTTCAGGATTTTAAATTGGTTCGAATTTTTACCTATATTCAAAAGACACTCAGAGGTTGCGCCAAGTAAGGTCATGCTGGTCCAATACATATCACAACTTGTTACCATTGAAGGTAAACAAAAAAGTTTTAATGAAAATATTGCTTTAGTTTACATTTCCATACTCTAAATTAAAATAAACACTTATTTTAATATATTTAGTCAAAGTCAAATTATTGCTAATAAACTATTCCTCTTACCCTCCCCAAATCAATAAACAAACCTTCTATACCATACATAGCAGCCTTACAGATTTCAATGTTTTACTGAGGAAAAATTTAAATAACATCTTAAATGAAGTTAACCTAAATACTTGCTGCAATGATTCTACAAATCATTGAATATGTCTGAGAATTGCCTACAAGAGATAGTAGAGTATACTTTGGTCTCTATTCCTTTATAGACACTGTAAATTTTCATTTTCTCGGTTGCAACCTTTAATTGACAAAAACAAAAAGAACCCAGCAAAGTACTCATGGCAGCGACAGGTCACAAGCCCAAGATTTTTTCTTTTCTTCTTCCTTTCTTTTCCCTTTCTGTTTTGTAACCATGGTAAAACAATAGAAGTGAACTTTCCCTGAACTTTTCTCTTTAAAGGCCTGGGTCCACATTGACCCAGCAGGGCAAGCTGGAACCTGATACTATCAACCCGAGGGCTGCTAAAGCAATCAGGTTCAACAACAACCATATATGTTCCCTAATGTCATTCTGCCACAAAGCCAAGGCAAAAGCAAGCTATTTCTAGAAAAGAATTTCTTTCTATTGTTCCAGAGATTAATTCAATGGTCTAAACGTGCATGAAACATGGACTAAATGTTAGCCTACAGAAATATATTATTGTTCTCTTATAAGCACATCAATAGCAAAGTTTATTTGCAGATAAGTCCTAATCCCAAAAAAAAATAAAAGTTCCTAGATGTATTATTAAAGAACAGATGATTTAAATCATTATAGATTTAGACGATCTTACATCTAAGTCATTTTATTAAATTTTCATGGTAATCTGTCTTAAAAGGTAACACTGTGTAAGAAATTTCTTTCATGTTCTTCTACTGGCAATAAGGTGTG
Organism: Lepilemur ruficaudatus; assembly: GCA_963574885.1. Classification (NCBI taxonomy): domain Eukaryota; kingdom Metazoa; phylum Chordata; class Mammalia; order Primates; family Lepilemuridae; genus Lepilemur; species Lepilemur ruficaudatus. Next base: position 25,753 of record CAUYRT010026852.1, read on the forward strand.
ACGACAAAATTGATTAAATCCATGAATTAAAATATTTGTTATTACTGCAACTGCGGCATGATAAATAATGTATTATATGGATTGTAGTAGCATCGTTCCCATCTCTTTCATTCAAAGAGGTATTGACATTTCTGTTTTAAATCCAGTTTTCAAGAATTGTAATACTATAAACAAACTTTTAAAAGAGAGTAACTATATCCAGAAACAATTAGAGAAAAAGTATAATTTCTAATATAATTATTATAGAAATAGCTTGTTTTCAGCCTTTTTACAACTCCTTATATTCAACTAAAATATTAAGAAAAATTTAGTAAACATGATATGATAGTAAGAAAAAGTTATTCTATCATTACTTGATAGTCTCTCAAATATAGACATCTCAAAATGTCCATAAAGATACTTAAATATCATATATTTATCACATGTTAACTATTACTAATTACTTTAAAATGTTAACTGTGCTTAAGTGGATACTCAGTTTTATAACATCCTCCTGAATATTATTCTATAAGGGCTAATTTATGGAACACCTTCCTAGAAACAGTTTCAGTGGCTTTAGCAGTAGAGTTAGATCATAAGGACTAGATGTTTGTTATGGTAACAACAGATCCCAGCATACCAATGAGAGGGAATCAGAATTTTGCCACTCATATAAAAGGAATTCAAAACATTAACTGAACAAGAAATAAGGACAGTTCCAAAAATTTCAGGACATAGACCACTTTATCGATAATTATCCCTACATTGATAGTTTTCCAAAATTTTATAACAAGAGAATTATTTTTGAAAAGTACAACAATGCTTTATATAACAATGTTTTTCATACTTTAACTTGTTTAAGTCAGTTATCACTTGCGATTCATTTGTGTAGGTAGGTGTTTATGTAGATGATATTTATATATATTAATAGTATTATATACATTTTAGAGGTGGCCAGACTAAACACAAACAGTAAAAGATACCTGTTCAAATGTATTAAATATATTAAAGATTCCTTATAAAACATAATTAATATTTTCATGCAATTCTCAAACTGACTTTCCAAGTAATAATATGAACAATATCATTCAAAGTGCAGGTTAATGCAAATTTGATTTAAAAAAAAATCTTCCAACAGGATTTAGAACAACATATAGGACATAGATAAGGGAAATTTTTAAAAATATCTTTTAAAATAGAAAAGAGGAAGCAAAAGAAGACCATGAAGCCAAGAAATAAAATAGACAGGTAGACTATTGGCCTAACTACCGGTCTTGACAGTGGGTTCATTTATCTACTCAAGCACAGTTAACATGTTGACGTAATTAGTAATGTTAACATGTGATAAATATATGATATTCAAGTATCTATACAGACATTTTGAGATGTCTATATATCCCAGTTTAAAAACACAAGGAGTTAAGATTTTGACTTTACTCAGAGAAAAAGGAAAATCTAACATATGCAGAACATCTACTATGTACCAGGAAAGTAAAATATCTATCTCGTTTAAATTCCAACAACCCTTTAAGGTGGATATTATTATTTCCATTTCTCAGATGAGGAAATTCGAGCTGACTAGTCCAACAGCATGATTCATAAATTTCAGATCTTTATATCAGATCCATGTAACTCTGACTTCAAAGACATTGCTTACTCCATTACACCACGGTGCCTCTGAATAGTAGAGACACACGGTCACTTTGCCATGGATCAAAAGACAGAAGCTGTCATTTATTAGATGTGTGACCTTGACAAGTCACTTAACCTTTTGGAATCCACATCTTCTCTTCCCTGACACCCTCAAGGGGTACTAAAGCAGATAAACTTTTAAAATCTGAAATAGTCAAAGAAGCTAATATTATCCTAGAGTGTTTAATAAGAAGAACATGAACAGTGAGAGCAAAGGAAAAAGATGACGGTCTATTCTGCGCCGTTTAAGGGTGCATTCTTCCAACCTACGAAAGTGGTTTCCTATATCTGTACCACTGTCTTCATCTCATTCCTACCTCAGTGTCTATTCTTCCTCCTGCCTTGCCTGACTTCTCTGAGTGAAGGCATTATATAGGAATTTTAATAGCTATTGATACCTATTAAAATAGCTAATTTTAATAGCTGTCTTTGGTGAACAGAGTATACAAACAAAAAGTATTTCCAATGAGAAGAGGATATAAAACAGACCATATAATTAAAAAGACAACTTCCTCTTTAGTTAGTTGTGGGAGAATTAATGGGCTCTTTAGTTTTCTTTGGTTGTTTTCCTGAAAACGTAACAAAAATTCTAATTCTTAGACTGAAAACTTCATATTCCTCAAATAATTTTAGATCAGCTTAGAAATGAAATTGACATTTAACTCATCAATGATTAAAACAAACTTATGGGAATACAGAAACAGTATTTTCCTTTTTCTCTTGAGTTCCAAATCCTTCTTTCTACAGAATGGACATCTGAACATTGCAAACCACTTCAAATTCAACATGTCTAACATAAACATCTTATCTTCCACCTTATACCTGCATCTCATTACCTATTGCATTCCGTATCTCTGATAATAAATTGCCATTCACCCGATCCCCAAAGCCAGAACCTAGGGAGTCATCCCAATTCCTCCTCCTTTTTTTAATGTACTTTTCTACTTTCCACATCAGCAGTCACCAGCTTCTACTGATTCTGCTTATGATATATCTCCCAACTCTCTTCTTGATTCACATTGTTCTTGCCTTATCTCAGGTCCTTTCCCTTCTGTTCCATAGTGTTGTTCAATGCTGACCTAAGTGATCTATGGAGAAATAACATTATAACAACTTTAGAGCCTTCTGCAAATCTAAAAGTTTGTCAAATTTCTTAGTACACAAGACCCTTCAAAATCTAACCTCTCATTTCCTTTCAGGTATATTTTCTCATAACTTTCCCACCCTCACTCAGTAATTGGTATCTAATTACTTGCATATATTCATGCTTCGCAGATGCTAATCCTTCTGCCTGGAAAGCCCTTTTCTTCAATCGCACATATGAGAAACCCTACACCAATTTTCATAGACTATTTCCATAATCTTCCCAGGTACACAATGCTCACCAACTTCCCCCTGCTTCCACAGTACCAGGAAATATACAATAATCCTTACCCCACTAATGTAATATTCTGGTTATATATATTATTTTTGTCTAAGCATACAAAGTCTTTAAGTGCAGTAATTATGTCCTATACATTTCCCTTTCCCCAGAATTCAGCAGTCTGGTAACAAGAAGATAATTAATACTATGTTTGTTGAAGAATAAGCTGGAGAAGGAACAAATCAATAATTTTTTTAAAAGTATATATCATACATGTGATTAACAGAAAACATTAAAATACAGGCATAGTCTTTTCAAAAAAAATACTATCCTTCATTAAATTAATAGATATAATATAAAATGTTTTAAGGTAAGGATTCATCTAAAGAAGACTTGTTTTCATTTTTATTCAGCAATCAATTATATAAATACCTACAATATTTAAAATAGGCAATTAAGGAAAATAATAAAGAATTTTATATGTTACAAGAAATTTTAATTTAAAAATGCTCTTAAGTGTCAATCAAATAACACAAAATATTAAGTCATCATTGCCCTTTAAAATTCTTTCAACGAGAATTCCCTAATTGTACTTTCACTTTATCTCACTGTACCAGTAAGTAAATAAATTAACAAAATAGCTTTTATCACACAGAATAACCTTTTAACTGAGGGATTATCTCTGGTTTATTTTTCATTTCTTTCACTGCAGATAGCAGTTCATGCCTCATTGATTAGTTTGCTAAGGTGGTGACCAGAAATGAAAACACAGTCTCTCAGATATTGCAAGGACCTGTACGTGTAATCACACACACACACACACACACACACACATTAATTCTATGCCTCTGTGCCTGGCATTTAGTTTCCAAAAGACAAAGAATCAAGAATTATAAAGATTTCATTTATATTAGCTCATATCCAGCTATAACTCCATCTCTTAGATTTGTTTCCCATTTACACTTTTTATGCTTTTTTTCATTACATTCCATTTAAGTTTTCTATCACAATTTAGATTATACTGTCCATTTCACAACTCTAAGGGGGAGGGAAATATAAAATCAAAGAAAAAGAAATCCAGTTTTCTTCAGATTCCTGCCATTTAGGAATTTAGTGGTAGCCTATATTTTGATGTATCCCATTGACCTACATTTGAGACTTGCTATATTAATCATAAGCTCATCATTCAAATCTTTAGATCTAACACCCTTCCTTTCTTGAGCCAAAAAAAAAAAAATCTGGAATTAGTAGTAAAAAGAAATTAAACTAAATGAAAACACAGATATTAAGTAATAAGTGCTAACTGAAGTAACCAGAACCAAGGAGAGCATGTCTTTCAGACCTCATTTGTTGCTGCCCAAGGACTCTGTTGAAACTTGTGTCCCGATGTTTGAAAAGATCATTGATCAACTAGAATATTCTTGAAAAAGAACAACACCAGGGTTCAAAGTCCAGAGAAAATGATGAAGAAAAGAGAAGATAGGATCTATATGGAAAATAAAAATGTTGGAGGATTAGAACAAAATAGGAACCTTAACATATTTAATAAAAAGTAACCAAATCAAAGAGACATTAAATTTATTCCTTTCACTTCTGAGTTCGAAGATAGAATATTGTGGCCAAACATAAGGAAGGGCTTGTTGATAGTTAGGTGTAAAAAAAATTATCTCCCTCTGAGATCCTTGTCCCTTCATTGGTCAAGCAGAAGCTAGACAATTTACTCAATTTATCAAGAATACTGCAACATGGGCATTCGCATTTGATACAGGTTTTTAGCTCATTCACTGCTGAGGCCTCTTTCTAGCGTGAAATTCTATTATTCTTCTCACCATAGTCTCCATCACCAAGTATAGTTTGTTACGTATTCAAATGTATTGTTTCTTTTTCATTTCTTTCCTATGTCATTAATTAGATGCTTATTTCCTTAGGATCTCACGTTACCGTGATAACTGGCTGTTCTATCGACATTCCCTATTTCTAAGCATTCTACTCATTGCTTTTAGAGTAAAAATTATCAGACAAGAAGGTTTTGAGCAACAGCCAAGGTAAGCTTTAAGAAAATTATAATTTGGCACTCCTCATGTCTTCGTTTTTACTAGCGCTTTCTCTTCTGTTGGCATTCTTACTCCTCCCATCGACATGTAAACCCGTCACCCCAGCCAATGGACACTCTTTAGTAGTTTGCTTTCAACTGTCAACTAAACCCCGCAAGAATTTAACTGATAATTAAGGTTAAAAGCTTAAATTATGAGTATTTGCATTTAAAAGAGGCTCCTTCTTCTGTGTGAATGCAACCTCTGGTACTATTTCTTAGGTACAAAGACAAATGAAACCTTTGTAGGTAGGCCACCTTTGGAAGGTTGCCTTTGACCTAATATCAGAATGGCTTATTTCATCGTAAGATTTCCTGTTAAAGGAACAACATAGATCTCATATCTTACTGTAGCATGCCCAAGCCTCTTCTTTTGGCCTTTTAGCTTCTTTACAAACTTACCCCAAATTTCTCACCAATTTGACTTTCAGTTCGCATTACAATTTCATGCATAGATTCTCTTCCAGAAATCAAAGCTGCCTGATACTTTCTGCACTGCGATCACAGCCTCCGTGTTTTTTATATATCATACAATTACTTATATTTTCCTTATTTATTTATTTCAGGATATTATGGGGGTACAAATATTTTGGTTACATGTTATGAGTCTGCCACACCTAAACTATGATTTGAGGCGTGACTTTTCCCCTCTACAACGCTCACCATGTCCATTAGTTGTGAGTTTAGGAGTGTCATTTCTCCTGCCATCAAAAACGGATTGAAAAAGTGACCTCCCTAGGAAGCCACATTAAATTATATTGAATGTTTCCACCTTTAGTCCTGCACGTGTCCTTTTTGTTTATTCATTTGTTCAACATTCATTAAGAGATTTTTATGTATTGGAGAAGAATCTGGGTGGAGAAAGGCAAAAAATAAACAGATAAATAGACGATTAAAATGCTATCTTTGGATTAGTATGATAGAGAAGGCTTCTCTAAGAAGGTGAGACTCGAATATTAAGAAGTTATCAGCTATGGTTGGGCAGAGGTGACAGTGGTTACCACCTATGGAGAAACCATAGGAAAATGTCCAACAAATGGACTGGTGAGTGCAAGGGGCCTAAGTCTGATCAGGAAACCAAAGGAAAGCCAGTATGGCTGGATTTTAGCATATGACAGGGAAAAAAGAAAGCAATAGCGTCCAGGAGGCAGTCTAAGAAGTTTGGATTTCTACTGACCTATCCATAATATTTATTTGTATTCTGTCTTACTAAATCTTAAATCTTTTCCTGTGCACAGCACATTTTGCATTTTCCAAATATGATGTATTCTCTCTCTCGGGCAAAAGACACACCTTGCTGCCCTATTTTCAGCCATAATGTCTAGTTCAAGGCTCAGCCCATAATCATGTCTAACAAATGTGTTTGACTAACTAAATTAAAATGTAATATAAATGAAAACCATTCATTTAAAATTCCAAAGCACTCCAGAGTGTTTAAATTTTCAGATTCTGTAAAGAGTACTATCGGTATTTTAATGAAATATGAATCCTTCGCCTGCTAACTGGTCCTTGATGTAAAGATAACATTGCAGCTAAAGGAGCACCATACAAATGCCTGCTTTAGACTTCCTTTGCCAATGCTTTGCTATCCATATAAAGAACAAGATCAATCTAAAGGTAATAACATGATACATAATAGCAGACAATGACGTTCTCTGAACTTTACTTATCAGTTCTAAGATGTCTTTATCAAAAGGTTCATTTTCTTGCAGTAGTGAGTTTATATTAAGCAGTTATCCCTCACACCTGTCAGAATGTTTCTACACCCAGATAAATGTAGCTATTATCACATCCTAAAAGAAAAATCTAAATTTTCATTCTAAAAAGCATTTCTCTTTTGTTTGATGATCCACAGCTATTTCTTGTTATAAATATTGTAGAACAAATAATAATATTATCGGTTAGAAAAATACAGAAAAGTAACCTATGGATGTTTAAGAAACAAACCCATCACTGATCCTTTATTTGAAGAAAGTAAAAATCTATTTCCAAACATGATTTCACCATAGAGTAAATGTTCAGATATTAGGCCTGGTGCCCCCATAATACATTTGCCTAACATCACAGTAAATTTTTTCATTGTTTTTACTCCAACTAGGCTGACAACCACCTAACCTACATAATATTAAGCAGACATTTAGTTCCACGGATGTGAACAGTCAAGAGATTAATGCTGACAGAGCTAAATTACACAAGAGTAAAGAAATGTGATCCAACAATACAATTATAATTATCACTAGGGGAGGTAAGAGATGAACATATTTTCATCTACTAAGAGCTCTGAATTAAAGGGCCAAATACTTAAATGGCAATTTACTCACTTGGTAACTAGGAATATTCCAAATTTTACAATTATCTGACTTTGCATACATTTAAAGCAGCTTGGTTTTAGAGGCTTCTGATAGCAATGTTATAATTATTAATAATAGTCTATCTATTAATATTTTTTTCATTTTCAAGCCACTATTTCAAAAGAACTGAAATAATCATCAGTAGTCAAATGAAGAATAAAAAAGAACTAGGCCTCATTTTGTCCCAATTTTGTTTCATTATATTTGCAGTGCAATCTAAGTTAGATTATTATTTATTTTGTGTGATATCATGAAATAAATTAAGAAATTTCAATAACATTTTTTCTTTCCTAATAGTTTGTTAGGAAAAAAACATAATACCCATTTTAAAAATAAGAGTTTAGATGAAAGTCCTTAACAGCATGTTAAAGCATTTTACTTCCTGTGTGGTATATTATAGACACTTAAAGTTATGAATATAGACCTAAATGTGTTAATAATCCTTTTCAATAGTGTATCTAATTATAATGATATTTATTTTAAGGATAGGATTAGAAATTATGCTCTTAGACAATTATAAGTCTACATCTTTAAGTTATCTTTAGTACATTAATCATTACTCTGAGTAATTTATATATTAGAAAGTAATATTCTTTAGCAGTATATAACCAGCATACGCCATGTGCTATAAGTGAGTTTCTATATCACAAATAGGTAATACAGTCAGGATGAAATTGAGAAAACCATCTTCCTTTTGGCTTTTCTTAGTGACATGCTGGGTGACTTTAAGAAGTTCAATAAGTTTTGTTGTCCTCATCATATTAACTCTCCACTTGAAGTCTGTTGCGACTGCCAATGAATGCAGATTTCCTATGGGATTTTATGTCTTTGTATAGAGGCTATAGAATTACTTGTTTTCTTTTAAAAAATTCATAAGTCAACATTCCTGTTTAATGACTATGAAACAGAATATAACAAGTCTCCTATACATGAAATTCCTATGGTTTCGCAACTGCAGTCACTAAGTCAAAATCATACCGAACATCAGAAATCCTTCATTTAATAATTTTCATGATAGAACTTGGAAATGAAAGGGGGTACTCCAAGATAATAATATTTAAAAAACATCGTCATAGTAAGCACGATTCATATCCCTGTAAACATTTTTATGCTTTCAAAATCATCCCAAAGCTGATTTTCTCACTTATCTTTTCATCTTCCTATAAACAATAGCTCTAAATATGTTGATAAAGAACCGAACGGCCAGTCACACAACAGCATTCAGTTTCACAAAATGAGAAAACAGTCAGGATTTTGAATCAAGAGGTAAAAGTTTCAGTTTTTGCTTGTTAGTATGATCTTAAAAGTTTGAGTTTGGTGTCTACTTTCACGCCACGGGAATTAAATAAACATTCCTGGCTTTTTCACAGAAAAACTAGTATGAATTTGGGGATGTGGCCCAAGGAGAAGAGGAGGGTTCACATTGCTCCCTCCCTCAATGTTTCTGAGCAGAGGTTAGGTTTAGAGTAAGTCCTATTTGGGGACTTTGCAAAGGAATGCCCCAATACCATCCAAATGCAGAGGAGCCAGAATGTGCTGAGTTACCAGGTTTGTTTTCAAATTTTTTCATGGATTGTGGTATCAAAACCAGAAAACAGCTATACATGTATCTATTCTAAATAAAACGGAAGCTATTAAAATGTTTTTTAGTTAACATGATACCACAAATATTTGGTGTTATGTTTCAAGATACTTCCTAACTTCAGACAGCACAAATAGGTATCTAAACAGTAATGCTGAAAACCCCATTTGATGTTGACTTGCAATTGACATAATAACTAAGAATCTGAGTGTTTTTGGTGGGCGGGGGGGGTGTTGTTTTGTTTTTGACAGAGTCTTGCTCTGTCATCCTGGCTAGAGTGAAATGATATCGTCACAGCTCACTGCAACCTCAAATTCCTGGGCGCAAGCGATCCTCCTGCCTCAGCCTCCCGAGTAGCTGAGACTACAGGTGCACATCACCACACCGGGCTAATTATTTCTGTTGTTGGTAGAGATGGGGTCTCACTCTTGTTCAGGCTGGTCTTGAACTCCTGGGAATCTGTTTTTAGTAAGTGTTTTGTTTAAAATCTATTTCCTAATCCCACATCAGTCCTCCTCTGTTTCTTAACAATCTATATGACATTATTATTTTGCATTTCTATTTTCACTTTCCTTTCAGAATATTTTGATGGGTAGCAGTAATTCTTAGATTTGTCTGAAGAGTCCTTTCAGTACGGAAAATTTGCAGACATTTACTCAGACCTAAGTAAAAAAAAATAAAATGTATCTCATGGAAACTAGTTCAAACTTGTTAATTTTCAAAATGAAGGCAGCAAATATGGAAAGACATGTTTCATCAAAACTTCTAAAGGGCTTATGGTTGTATTTATCCTGTTCAGCACAAGAGAAAAGTAATTTTACATCTGAAAACCTTCTTCAAAAATGTATTGAAAACAATTTTCTATACGTGGACAATCCATTTGGTGACTCCCAACCATACAAAACTTTTTTGCCCTTTAATATGTATATATATATCATATACATATTATTATGTTATTATTATTATTATTTGATAAATGGACCAATATAATTGCATTAACAACAGTTAAAAATAACATATTCAATGCATGCCAATTTAAATCTTAAATTAATCCACCTGACCAATACAAAATCCTGAGATAATCAAAATTTATATAAAACTTTCTCTATAACTTGTTCAAAATAACTTGGAAGCACCCTTGAAATGATATACCTATACCATATACTTCTTATTCTGAATTTTTCTTTTTCTATAGATAGCAAAATAGATGAATTATTTCAAAGTCAATGGAATATAAAGTATTACTTACATGTAAAAGCATCTAGGAAATTTATCTTTGTTTATTTGTTAATTTAATAACATATGAAACAACTACATTATGTCTAAAATGTTAAACAGAGAACATTTGTAAAGGAACTTGCAAGTAAGATTCTTTATAATTTATAGCCCTTATTATTTTTTTAAAAGTTCCAAAGCTCCAGTTGGAGCACTATGTATGTACTCTATGGACTACTTTGCAGAGTAGGTTTTTGAATGTAACAAGATAAGTCAATTTGAGTGGTAATATATTTTGGGAGATCAGCTCACTACAAATGGTGACTGTAAACATTGTACTGTAAATGCTTTGTAGTTTTCCCCCATTAAAAAAAAATGAAGCTAAAAAAAAAAGAATAATTTGCTGTAAGCATAATGATATTTTGTCAAATCAAAAGACTGAGGCTATCTTTTTTTTTTTCAAATGTCAGAAATGGATGACAGTGAGGAAGAGTGGAAAAAATACATGTGTGAGGACATTAAACCCTGTTGCAATAATTGATCTGCCACTTCTAATCTCTATGGATTTGGCAATTTAATATCCTTCCCCATGTTTTAATTTCCTCATATATAAAATGAACACAAGAATACACAGATTCCAACTTTCTGAAAGTAGCCATGCTCGCCACATCTCATTGCTGTTTTTACTGGCCCCTCCCTGATGAGCAGTCATGTTGAGCACCTTTCCATGTACGTTTTGTCCACCTGTATTTCTTCTTTGGAGAAATGTATGTTAAAGTCCATTGCCCATTTTAAATAGGATTCTTTGATTTTTTATGCTATTGAGTTGTATGAGTTTCTTATATATTTTGGATATTAATCCCTTATCAAATATATGGTTTGCAAATAGTTTCTCCCATTCTGTAGTTCATCTTTCTTTTTGTTGATTGTTTTCTTAACTGTGCAGAAACTTTGTAGTATTGCTTTTGAAATTGAAGTTCATCATCTGTAAAATATCTGACATACAATACTATCTGCTCATTAAATAAGTTTTAGATCTTACAACTTCTCATTAAAATTCACTATAATAATAAGTTAGTTCCCTTTCAAAAATAGATTACATTTTTTTCACATTTCTAATACTTACATTTTCTGTGTGATATTGGCGATTGTGTGATTTCTGTTGATTCCTTTCTTTCACTGTAATATCTAATTGATCTTATCCTCTATTTTTAAAAGTAACATGATTCAGTTAACCAAACATTTTAATAATTCAGAGGAGAGTTACCAAATGAAGTTATTATTTTATCTATATTTTAATTTATTAAATAATTATATCCAAATGGAATTTGTTTGAACAGCTATAAACTGTTGATTCTATATCATTTATTTTGGAATGAGACATTGACTTGCTAGAGAGTGCATACAACAAGCAGATATTTATTACACAGCAAAATTCTAAATGGAAACATTGGATTTCCAAGATTATTGATTATGTTTTAAACCCCAAAAGTAAATGTTTGTAGCAACTCTATTTAATCATCACTTCCTTGAATTCATAATTTAAAAAAAACAAAAATAAATCTATATCGGGAAGGCATACAACTTCAAAGGTGATTTAAAAAATATTCGGTCTTGGGTTTTTATCTTACATAGTAATATGTGAATAAAAATGAAGAAACTAAAATTTATTGAATATTTTATGAATGAATAGTCTTGGGTAATATTCCATTGTATGGTGTACACCACATTTTAGCTTATCCATTCACTTGTCTAGAACCTTAAATGTTTCCACCTTTTGGTTATTGTAAATAATGCTATTAATACAATAAGCATTGACATATAAATACTTGTTTTAGTTCCTATTTTTAATTATTTTGGATGTAATTAAGAGTGGAATTGTTATGTCAAATGGTAATTCTATGTTGTATAACATCTTTTTAAAAAGCTTTTATAAGAGTTTAAACTTCAACAAATTTATAAATTTTAGGGGTCCTTAGAAATCCTCTAGTCTGATCTGTCCTCAGGAATCCATCAAAAAATGACCCTGAATTAATTTTTGTGTAGACCTTTGTTATTGTCACTTGCTAATCTAAGAGTCTGGTGCTCTCTGATTAACCTTATGATATCAAACTATGTTTGTAGCCCTCGTGGATATCCATTGGTGAAGTATCAAAGAATAGATAGAGCAGAATCAATCACAACATCAGTCTAAGCATTATTACCTAAAGTCATACAGTATTTTCCAACAGACTTGTGTGTAAGAACTCAGCTACTAATAATTAGGCAGGCAATAATAACACAAGACAGCCAGATAATCATATGAACTAGTGGTGCCAGCCAAAAATCCCCCTGGATTCTTTTCTTTGAAGCTCTTACTGTTTGATCAATATGATTAGAGAAAAGGTTCCATTCAGCAGATCCAAATGCAATTAGTACAAATGTCTTCAGTTAATTCAAGAAAGTCAGGTATATACCAAGGGCCGGATACTACTCATTATACACTACACCAAAATCCAATAATCACATTTACCTTTCAGTGACACACAGATAGTATTAGACAATTTGCTCTTTAGAACTATTTTCCTCATTTGCAAATGCTACAGATCTGATGAGGAGCTGACAAGCATTATATCAGCCAACGTAAGACACAGGGAAGCAAAATGAGCAGAGAGGAAAGTAACAATTTCTTGTTGCAGCTGAGTTAATTTATTTCATGTGTGTGAAGTTTATTTGCATACATCTGAACAGGACCACATGGCTCATCTATCAAGGATGTGTGTAGAACTCACTGCCATATGAAGTTTCTTTTATAGACTTAAACTTTAATATGATTGGAAAGATCCTTTCCTCATGACCCTCCAGCATAAATTGTGTGTGAGAATAATCTAAACTTTATAGTGATCATAGTTGGTATCCATATTCAATGTCAGATAGATATATTTTAGTCTGCATTAAAACTTTATGAGTAATTGAGAGCCTGACATTCTCCAACCAGGCTGGAGATGGCTTTATCTCCATCCTCCTGGAAACCTTATCATTCAGGTTTGTGATCTCTCTAAAGGTGAATCCCTTGACCCAGAGACAGAGCCTCTGTAGTAAAATAAAGAAATTTTCCTGGCTGATATCCAAAGTCCATTTTCATCTAAACTTTTAATAATTGATTTTACTTACTAGAAACCTAAGGACATGTGTATGCCAAGCACTTATTCTCTTGGAAGGACTGAGAAAATGGTGTGAGTGTGCTTAAAAAAATTGTAAACCCACAGGATTGCCTTAACTAGAGGGATGTAAATGAGTTTCATGTACAGAATGTTTAATAACTTGGTTAGATAAGTAAAATATTTCATTATAGAATACATAAACAATATAAATATTAATACTTTTAGAAACTATCAATTTAACCCATAATTACACTCTCCAAAATTTGTCTCTGTTTGTTCTTGAGTGGGTTATATGAAATATGCAGAGGTGAAAATAGAATATTATAACCATTTTGGAGAATAAGAACAATACAAAGTTTGTCTTTTCTCCTATATATGTATATTAATATATACACACTCTTAATTATATGTCAAGCATTTCTTCATTTTGTTAGTTGTTCTTTAAACAAAAAAAAAATCTTTAAAACAAAGATTTTAATACTTGTATAGAATTTTGTCATTTGGAATAAACATACTACATTTTTTTCATTCTATAACCTAAAGATTTAGTGTTTTCAATTTTTAATCATTATAAATATTTCCATAGAGTACCATCTCTAGAAAAGATGTAAATAAATTGTCTCTAAATATTCTTGAGCAGAGATTTTCTGAAATGAAATTAATAAAGAGAAATGCACTATCATACAATACCTCTCTTACATATTGCTATGTGGCTTCTCAAATGTTTATACAAGTTTATAGTTTTTCTAGCATATCTATTATACAAGTGGTATGTAAAAGTGTCTTTCATATTATACAAGCAAGGATATTTGCCAATTACTGCTTCATTATTATCTTTCAAAAGTTGTTATTTAATAGAAAAATATGGGATTCAATTTCAATTCTTATTTTTATTAAATTTATTATTAGTAAGGAGGTGATCGGTAACACCCAATAATAAGGTAGTAATGAGTGTTAGCAGTCAGAAAAAATAAAGTAAAAATATGTTTTAACAAGTAATCTCAGATACTTAGTTGGACAAGTAAATGTGGTATTAACATTTCTCAAATAGCATTTACCTTAACATTTATTTTAAAATATGAAAACTTGAAAGAAGTGTTCAATAATTCTCTCTCTACACACACACACACACACACACACACACACACACACACACACACATACTATCTTTTTTTGCAAAACCAGTTGAATATAAGTTGAATACATCACAGTAATTAACAACTAAATAGTTGACTATATGTCTTCTATAAATAGACATTTTTCTGTATATTCACAATCTATCACACCTAAGAAATTAATAATAATTTCACCATATCATCTTATAAATGGTCATATTCAAATTTTCCCCGTTTTTATTTTTGGAGGAGGGTAAATATTGAGGATCCAGAATCTAATTAATTGATACTTGTATTTTGTTATTATGTTCTTCATTTTCTCGTAATCTAGAGATGCCCTTCACAGTTTTTTTGTTAGTTTTTCATGACATTGAAAATGCAGAATAGGTCAGTTCTTTACTAGATTGTCCCACCTTTTGATATATGTTTCAGTTCCAACTTTTTTTGCAGGAAAGCTTCATGGGTACTGGTGTGCTCCTCTTACACACATGAGGGAGCACTTATGTTCTTTTGTTCCATTGAGTTCTATTGGCTTTGATCACTTTTTTTAAGGTGGTTGCTTTCCACTCTCTCCATTAGTAAGGAATTCCTTCTCTTTTTGAAATTAGTAAGTATTAAATTAAATGTTTGTTTAGTATCATGCCAGTATCCCATTCTCTAATAGTATCTAAACCAATGGTTTCAACTTTCACTGATTATTCTTGCTTGGATAAGATAGTAGTAAAATTTGCAAATGGTGATTTTTGAAATTGTGTCATTTCTGATTTATTTATTAATTGGAATTGATCTTTAAAATAGTTTACCATTTTTGTTTTTTTCTTTTTTTTTTTTTTGAGACAGAGTCTCCTTCTGTTGCCCGGGCTAAAGTATCCTGGAGTCAGCCTAGCTCATACCAACCTCAAACTCCTGTGCTCAAGCCATCCTTCTGCCTCAGGCTCCCGAGTAGCTAGCTAGGACTACAGGCGCACGCCACCATATCAGCTAATGTTTTTTATTTTTAGTAGAGACAGGGTCTAGCTGTTGCTCAGGCTGGTCTTCCACCTCGGCCTCCTAGAGTGCTAGGATTATAGGCATGACCCACCACGCCCATCCTATCTTTCTTATTTTTTAATTCTATTTATTGTAATGTATTTTTGTCAATGGCATTTTTTATTTTCTTTTAAAATTTATTTTAATTGGTAAATATTTTTATGCATTTATGGGATATAACATGATTTTTGATCTATGTATTAGCTTGATTGAATTTTTCTACAATGTTTATATACATTAATATTTTTGATGCACAATTTATCACAATTTGTTCAATAGGAGTTCCTAAGTTCTTTTGACATGACAGCAATAGTCTTTTACAACTTCCTTCTTTTCCAGAAAATAAAAAGATTTTTTTTGCTCAGTTTATATGTCACATTTCCTGGATCGGTAATGAACAATTTCTCAAAAATTTTCAGAATTCTTCTAAGGAGACATAGTATTTAAAAATAAAGAATTGGGCACTAGATATTTTTATTTTTACTAGAATGTCACTTTTTCTAGGTTTCTTTAGTTAAAAAGCTGACAAATATATATTAAAAACAACATCAGTAATTCATATTATTATAAGAAAACAATAAGGATATTGAAGGGCATGAATAACAAAATTAACCTAATTGGATTATATGTAGAACTATGTTTCCAACAATGAAAGAATGCCATTTCTTTCAAGTGGCTATGAAATATTCACCAAAATTTTTCACACACCGGTTAATTAATTCTCAAAAAATTATGAATATGAAGTATTTAATGTTAGATTCTTCACCACCGGAGAAATAATCAAGCAACAAATAATAAATAAATATTTAGGAAATCCCTAAATATTTTTAAATCAAGCTGTATATTTTTAAATGACCATTAGTTAAAGAAGAAATCACAATGGAAAGTAAAAAAAATAATAATATTTGGCACTAAATGATAAAACAGTGATATGGCCCTGAGGCTTTGAAGGGAGGATAATCTACAGCCTTATATTTGAATAGAGAACATAGACATAAATAACAATGACCAATAATTTCATCTCAAGGAGTTAGGGAAAAAATAGCTAATTTAGTCATTAATTGTAAACATTAAAATAGTGAAAATTAAGAATAGATAAGAAAAATATAATTGAGATGATAAAAAAGCTGTAAGTGGTTTCTTAAATTTATAAAATTGATATACACCATCAAGTCTGACCAACAAGAGGAAAAAAAAAGAAGAGAAGAAAGGCACAAATAACCAATACTAGGAATGTAACAGTTGACCTACAGTTCCTACAGGTTGAAAAAAACTAGAGTATATAATGTACACATTTAAAACTTAAGTAAATGTTCATCAAAAAACATGTATAATAAGGACAGGAAAAAGCTGCTATGTTAACAAAAAAGAAATAGAACATTTGAATAGTGTCAAAATTATTAAAGCAAGCAAAACTTCAGATACAAAGTTTTTTTCAAAAATTCTCAAGATATTCAACATTGTACTTACAAAGACATATAAAACCAATGGAACAGAAAAAGGCCTAGAAACAGGTCTACACAAACATAGTTACTTGATTTGTGAAAGGGTCCCATCGCGGTACAGTGAAAAACTATTTGATTTTTTTTTTTTAAAGAAAATAGTGCTAGAGATATTTCCATATTTAGTATGGAAAGAAAAAAAATCCCCTCCCTTACACCAAACACAAAAATCATTTCAAGATGGATTAGAAATCTAAATGTGAATGAAGTATAAAGTAATAAATCTCTTAGATGTAAACACAGGAGAATATCCTCATGGCCATAGATTAACAAAATTTTTTGAAAAGAACACTAATCATGAGGAAAGTAGAATGAAAGAGTTAATTTTGTTAAATTAAGAACATATGACTCTGGGAGGCTGAGGTGGGAGGATCGCTTGAGGTCAGGAGTTCATGAAAAGCCTCTGCAAGAGTGAGATCCTGTCTCTACTAAAAGTAAAAAGAAATTAGCTGGGCAACTAAAAATAGAAAAAAAAAATAGCCAGCCATGGTTGCACATACCTGTAGTCCCAGCTACCTGGGAGGCTGAGGCAGGAGGATCGCTTGAGCCCAGGATTTTGAGGTTGCAGTGAGCTAGGCTGATGCCACAGCACTCTAGCCTGGATGACAAAGCAAGACTTTCTCTCAAATAAATAAATAAATAAATAAATAAAATATGATTATTAAAAAAAATTACCATTAAGATTGTGAAAAGCCAAGACACACACACTGGCAAGACTATAATTCAAACTGTTGAGTTACATATATTTGCACATATACAGAAAATAAATATATTTATGATAAGTATTTCTCTCAATACTTTGTATATACATTATATAAATAGTTCTTATGACTACATAAAGACCAAAAACAAGATTGAAAATGAGTAAAAGTTACAAGCTGCTATTACTTTGCAATTGAGGACATCAAAATAACAAGTATTAATAAATCTGTGAAATGGCGCTCCATCTTCTCAGTCATTATGGAGATGCAAAGAAATACTTGAATGAGATATCACTGGCCTGTCTGCCAAATGGCCAGAAAGAAGACAGGAAGGAAGGAAGTGGAGCAGTCAGAGCTCTCTTGCTCCACTGGTGGAAATGAACACTGATTAAGCTCCCTTGGAAAACTATTTGGCGGGATCTCCTGTGACCCAGCAATTCCAATCTAAGCATATCCTGACTCTAATTTATCCCAGCAGAAATAGGCTCACATGTTCGCCAAATGACATGTACAAGAATAATAGCGCTATTCGTAATACCTGAAACTCAAAACCATCTGAGTATTTACAAACAACAAAAGGTAGAAATAAAGTGCTGTGTGATTACACAGCTATTACTATACAGCAATGAAAATTTTTAGGAAGCTCGGAAACAGCAAAATTAATCTCTGAGGATGGAAATCAAGACAGTAGTTAACTTTCATGTGGGGAAAAAACTCGTTGGAAGAATTCATGATACTTTTGTTCAATTTCTAGGTCTTTGTGCTTTTTGCCTCGTACATTTCTTTGAGTTTCTTGAAAATGTTTTGCTGCTATTGTCTTGCATTCTACGATGCTCTCGCAGAATCTGCTTCCATCTGTTTGCTTTCTCTCATAGGCAGCTTGTTCGTTCTGTATGGGGGGCCTAGATCATTATTTTTTCTCTTCATGGTCTATTAGTTCTACGAAGATATAAGAACTACTTGTAGTTCTACGGAGAACTACAGGACACGTTGTGGTTGAACAGGTCTATTTTCTCAGACGATTCTCAGGACCCTTTCAATATGCGGATCTCTGTCCTCCCTCTATTTTTAGACAGTTATTTTTATATTTTAATTTTAAATAATAGTTCTTTATACGATCTTTCCTTAGCATCTTTAAGGGTTGGTTCTCCCATCCCTCCTCATACCAAAACTGGGAGATGCTCAAGTCCCTGGTATAAAATGGCACAGTATTTGCATACAGCCATATAGCCTGTGTACTTCCTCCTGTGTACTGTAAACCATCTCTGGATTACATGTAGCACCTAATATGATGCAAATGCTATGTGAATAGCTGTTGTACTGTTTTTATTTGTAGTATTTTTAGTATTTTATTTTTAGTTTTTTAGTATTTTCCATTCACATTCGATTGAATTATAGATGTGGAACCTGCAGATATGGAGCACCGACTGTGTATTGTTTTGCTACTCTTCTCCAGACACTTTTATTTCTTTCTGATTGTGTGTATGCTTGTTTTCTCTGTCTTTTGGAGCCCTCGCATCATCGTTACCCCTTCTACATTTGTCATAAAACCTTGGGATATTTTGATTTATTCCCTAAATCTTCACTTTCAGTCAAATCTATCTTCCTTTAGCACATTGTCCTTTGGACTTCATGACCCAAACGATTTTTCCTCTTCTTGAAATTTTCTTAGTTTCATCACTCTCCTTCCACGTGTTCATTTCTATTCCAAGTGTTTTAATTTCTAAATTTAGATGGCCTTTCATATCTTTCATTGTTTGAAAACATTTAATTTTTATTTTATTGTTATTATTTTTTGTCTGTTTTGTGGTTGGTATTTGGGGGTAGTAATTTTATCAGCTGAAAATTTTGGTTCTTTTTTTTTTCCCCTCCTTAGGATAGAATATTTGTAGATTTTTGCCTGTCCTTTTCTGTTCATGTGCATAAGTGTTTGGGATTTGGGGGACTATCAACATCTGATGTATCTATAGGAGCTGACAAAAATATCAGTTGGCTTATTATTTTCTTACCCTGAATCCATCATCCTTTTTTGTTAGAACCATGGGGAGCAGTTTATTTATTGAATGATTTTTTTACGTGTGTGTGGAATGAAGGCTTTGTGATTTTTGGTTTTTGTAGATACTTTAATTTTTACCAATTGCTTCCTTTTTTTCCCTTTTCTATCAAGCCTAAGGAGTAGCTTTTTCCTTTAATTTAGTTGCTTAGCATCAAAAGCCTTTGGTCTAAACAAGTGCATTATTCTCTCCTGATTAATGTAAAAGGAAGCCTCAGAGTTTAAAAATGCTTTTAATGTGAAATGAGGCTTATCTTAATTTACTAGAAGTAAAATGTATTTGTTTTTCTTTTATTGCTATCTTCTGCAAAGCTATCCTTAGCACTTTTAAATGGACCTCTTGTTACCTGTGAACTGTTCTTCCAAAGCCAAAAATAAATTGAAACTCCCTTCAAATCTTAATTGCTTCAGATATTTAATCTGTACAATAAGGCCAATAACCCTGACACACTTCACAGGACTGCAGAAAGAGAAAGCAAATAAAAATCACAAATACACACACAATCGTAAAGCTCTTGTAAATAAAGTACAGCTATATAAATGCAAAATAACAAAAATAATTGTAATTGCTTTTGAACACTAGCATTTTAGAATGCAAGTTATGGTCAATACCTCTTCTCTTTGTGAATTCACAGTCATAATAGAATAGATAATTGTGTTTCCAGGGTTGCATGTCAACAGCCGACCAGAAGAGTGGGAAACTAGCTTTTTATTACAGTACACGCATTATTTGAAGACAGCCCACAGAAATGAATCTCAAGCTCTCAGGCTTTACTTAGATGATTTTAGATTCATTCCTACTATTGCTTCCGTCTTGTCTCTGCTGCTCTGACTGTAAAATAGCATGCAAACCATTTTCTTGATACACAAAGTTCAACGGACCTGAACCCACCTACCTTCTCTGCTCAACGCCACATGTTCATTCAGGCGTCAGATTAGAGGCTCCTCATCCTCCCTGGGCTACTGATTGTTCTTTCCCTTTTCTGAGCTTTTGTTTGGCCTTCTCTCTCCTAGACTTCTTTTTCCATCATTTCTTCTTTCCTGTTTCTTAGATACTGCTACAAAGTCTTTCATAATAACTGTATTAAGAAAACATCACCTTTGTCAGCATAAATCACTCCTTGTCTCTACTATTCATAGAGCCCTCACCAAAATTATGTCTTCTATTACATCAGATCACCTGCATCACTTCTTCCTCCTAACACTGGAGGGGCGACTGCAGTCCTGTTGTTTTTATGTCTCATAGTACTGCTCAGTACAGTGGTGTAAACAGAGACATGCCCAATGCGTGTTTAATAATTGAGAGTAACCCAACTCTCTACCCTGGTAAACAGGTGAGGGAATTTAACTTTTCTGTAAATGTTAGTGGCTTAACATAGAATTTCCCCTAGGCCTTTAGATAGTACCAGAAAGAATGATCAAAATTCTCATTCACAATTTTTAAATAAAAGCTTCATGGACTCAAATGAAGAATCAGGTCAGTCTTACAGAGGTAAGCATATAGGATATAGATAAATATGTAATAATACTTTGCTTGAATTAAACTGAATAACCTCTAGTGTGATTTCATAAAAAGATGCTTTGTAAATTCTCAAAATTAGAGTAAGAAAGTTAAGAAAATGTACATAACTATGCAAACACATAGGAATGCTATATAACATATTTTGAAAATTTATAGCTGAGTTTAAAAAAAAAGAGATGAGATCTTCAGGTATCAGATAAAAGAAAATTTGAAGATAGCTCAGTAAGCTTCCATACTAATACAGAGCAAGGCTGAGAATGAATTGGAAATGGTTATTTACCTAACCAATGAACACACACACAAGGAGAAGAAATTTGGCCTTAGAAACATGTGAAGCAGTGATCTGAACCTGAAATCTCAGCAAAAAGCTGAAACTAGAAAGAGCTGGTTTCAGAAACCAGGGATCAGAAGTCTAAAAGGGAGTCCACTGTTATAAGAAAGCCACAAGGAAGCTTTTCTCTACATCAGATAAATGGGTGGTAAAAGAAATCTCTACTGAGAAATGTAAGCTCCAAGTAGAAAGAAATCAAATTTTGGACTACTCACATGATTTGGAACCCACAGGCTGAAATATTAGTCTAAAAACTGGGCCCAGACCAGTGATTATCCAGAGCACCCAACAGAGGCTTTGCACGCCCATGCTCTAAAACACATTCACAGACAAAGGTAAGGCACACTAAAGAAGAACCCACGGGTAAATATGACTTTATCCCCATATACAGAAATTATAGACCATATGGCCAAATCTTCCACCAAGCGTAAGGAATCATAAAACACACCAACCACGATGCTGAACACCACCAAACTAGAAATTAACACAATTATGACATAAAGTGCTATAAAAATAAACAGACTTGGTACAAGGAAAAAGAACAATAAAAGAATATAAAATATAATGGAAGGGCAGAGTATCATGGAAACATAGAAGGGTTTGAAAAACAAATGAACAATAGAGGTGGGTAAAATCGTGAACTTTTAAATATCAATGAGACGGAAAAATCTGAGTGAAGAGTACATGGACACTCTCTATTCTGTTTTTCCAGCCTCAGGTGAGTCTTAAATTTAAAATGAAAGTTATAAAAAGTCAATGAGATTCATGACAAGATGTAGCAGCAGAGGAGTAGCAAAATCTGATGAAAGTACACACAAAGCAAACCACAGACCAGTCTCACTCTCACTTGTAACCAAAGATGCAAATATTTTAAAACATCGACATACAGAATCAAACAAATCTTTGGGTTGCCACAGGATCCCTTCAAGGAACAGATGGCAGTATACTCAGAGGGTTTACTTGACTAGAGATTAATAAATAGACTATTTCCAGTTGTCTGGGCAGTGTCAGCCCTGACAGAAAGGCTGACTGACAGGACCTACAGGGATGGATAAATGTGCCCACTGTCAATTTGCAGAGAAGAGGCTGGGGGAATAATGCCATCATCTGATCTCCTGTGGATATGGAAACAAGAAGACGGGAATCCCAGAATAACCAGCCAGCAGAAGTGCTCCTTCCAAGGAACAAAGCAGAGCAGAGAAGGATGGGGAATGGATCTGTGGGTACAAATGGGGAATAAACAGTACAGACCATTTATTTTGTCCTGCAGCATTGATCTTGTCCTTTCTTTATAAGTAAAAACACATCTTCAAAGCAGGTGAAACAGATCTCTTCGATGCATTATATCACGGTGACATTAATTGCATCATATTCCATTCCTCATACTGGAGTCAGACTGATGTTAGCTGTCATCAGTGCTCTTCATATAAAGTAGCAGATAAAAAGTGGGGAGGAAATATTTAAGAAACACAAATATAACCGCTACAGTCCCTGCTTGTGTAGCTCGCTTTTAAGCCCAACTGATAATCATAGCTGCCATTTCTCTGCCTCTGGGTAGTCTACGTTCCTGTTACCTTCTTCTGTATCCTTGAGTCTTTCATAGAATGCAAGTCCTTAAAAGTGGTGTTATTTTATTTATTTGTTTATATATGCATTTATTTATTTATGTATTTATTTATTTTGGGTTGCCAAAGTTTCCAATTGACCTTCATTACTGAATGTGAAAAGCACTCTAAAGTGCCCAGATAAATCTCTCAGGACATGCACATATTCCTTCTTATATCCACTCTGTAGGGCTCATCCACTTTCCCCAAGACAACCATGATCAATCACTCCAGCCATTTCTGATGACCCCTGCTACTCTGCCTTTTGATTCAGTGGCATGAAGAACCCCATTGGTAAGATCTCAGTTTCAAATTTCAATATTTGAAAGCACAACTGTGTTTCATGGTGGCAACAGTCCTCCCTCGGCCATCAAGTCATTTGAACTCATTAAGCCCATGAATGAGAGGACAGAGAGCAGATTTTCTTACATGTTGTATCAGATATAATAGCAAAAGAGAGAGAGCTCCTACCTACCACCTCCTTGGTACTGTAGCCATGGGTAAATTGCACCAGATACGGAATGCTAGTTTGAGATTTATATTGCATCTTAAAAGAAAGCTTATTAACCTCTTAGGGTGCTGTCATCTGATTGGCTTCCTTTTCAATGATGAATGTATGGTTAAAAAAAATCAGAGCATTTCATAAGTTTGAGCCCATTGCTAAGCCTCTTTACGCATAAAATAAGTGTCTTGGTAAGAGGTGATCATGTGTGAGATCCATACCAATTTACAAGTCAGAGTGTTTGTGTTGGCAAGAGTCCTGTATGGTAGAAACATAAATAAATTTCAAGAGTAAGTTCATATTCCCGTAAATACAAATCGATGTCTTCTCCACAAACTAAAGGACCAAAGTACTCAACCTTCTATCAGATGGCTTTTATGTCCCCCTGGTAGAATGGTACCAATCAGGGGCTTAGTGTTGGCCTCTGTTGTAGACAGTTTGGACACTCAGCAGTGGTGTCTGCTAAATTAACAGAGAATTCCAAATTGTAGTGCTCACACAAGATTTTATTTCAGATGTGTTGGCCACTATTTTCATGGATACTGTGAGCAAGCACCAGGGTATTTGAAAGAAAAGGCCAATAAAGACCCAACTGACAACATTGGTGCCCTCTGATGGACACTTACATGAGAGACCTGAATATCTTTAAAAACTAAGTGTATTCTAAGTAGTCAGTCCACATACCTCTCCCTCGGCTCTCCTTTTCAGCTATTTTCCGATCTTTGTTCTGCATCACTAGACAACTATGAAGAAACTAGACAACTAATGAAAACATTCATTAACACAAACCCTATCCCCTTCCATGAGAAGTAGATCAACAGGTATATGGTCTGCAATTCTTTCACTTTGCAAATGTTCCCTCCTTATTGTCTTTCAGGGGCCGTCCATGAGTGGAGCTGTACAGGGGCAGAGAATATGGAATTCTAGCTGCTTCTGCATAAACCAAGCTTATAGATGTTTAAATTCTCTGTTGCTAGTGTATTAGTCAGCTTTTGCTGTAATAAAGCTGCACAACAAATGAACCCAGAATCCCCTAGTCCTTCATTGACAAACATATTTCTCACTCAAGAAATGATCTGATTGGAAGTTCCAGTTACACAGTTGTGTTCACTGAGTGAAAATTGATTGGTAGCTATAATCATGATGTGTGCAAATTTCTGAATGTGAATTAAATTTCAATAAAGAAGAATCAGCTTTAAATGTCATTAGTAAACATAACAAACTCTAAAGAAGAAAAGAAGGAAAAAAATGGACTAGCTCCAAAGACCAGTTCTCCTATATAACTTTAAAGTATATGTTCATTGTAGTATACCCATGGAAAAAAAATGAATGGCATTAATTGTAAATGGATTTCCAACCAAACCAGCAATTATTTTATTTCACTGTACTCTAGATAGATTAATGCAAACACTGGAAAGGAAAAGAGAATATAGTTAAAAGATAGCGTCTTACTGCTATCCAAATCCAAAACAAGAGACTTTTTTATAGTACTGTCTCAGATGACTACGTGCATTGTGCTCTGCCAGTCAAGGGCCACATGGGTATTATATTCAGACTAGACTCTGCTCACCATGTCCCATGCCCTGGTATGTGTCTGATTCTGCCTACTAGGATGAGAAGGATCTATTTTCTAATTCATACCAGATATCTTATATTGTAGCAGAACCCATGATCCTCATTCACCATTCTGTCAGTCTAATGGAAGACTTTGTAAAATAAACTGTTCCTTTTTCATCAGGGAGAACAGAAATGTTTAATTGGTAAAATTATAGTGTGGGGAGATGTTGTAGCTTATTCATCTGTGGTTGGAAAATGCTGCCTTTGTCTTTTTGAAAACTGTTTTTAGGTCCTAGGGAAATAGTAGAAGCAGGGAGCAAAAGGACCCCATAACAATAGAGTTATAGGGTCAGTTTGCCATGGCATGGCTTTATCAAGAATTTGAGAGATTGTAAAAGAGGGAAAAAAAAACACTTTTGTGGGATTTTGGGATTTGTAGTCCTGGGGAGGTTAAACTTCAAAGTGAGGCCATTTTTGAGCACCATGTATTTGTGTCGTATTTTTTCTTAAAAATATTCTCTCCCATCAAGTTCAGTTGAAAGGGACATAAAAATTATCCTGTAAAGCAACTGGTTATAAGAATATACAGAAAAAATAGGAAAGGGAATTGCATTTTTTTGACTAATCAATTTGTTAGGAGAGTAAGCATTCTGCAATTGCATTCTGTTCTATGTGCAGTTTTCCTTATCTTCCATCTCTCATGGGAAGTCAGTGCTCAGTAGACACTTGAGGAAAGGAATGGTATTTCGACTTTCAAAGTGGGAATAATACAAAAGAGACCATGTGGCACACCACAGGCTGTAGGGATAAACCAAACAGGATTAAGTGAAGAATTCATACAATACTATGAAGACTGCATTGCAAGTGTGTAACAGACATGAAGGCCACAGGAGAACAGAGCTCAAGTCAAAGAACCAAGGCTCTGCATAGAACAAGAATGGCAGGAGAGCATGCTGGAAGAAAGAGAGAAAGTGATTTGTGGCTCAGTGGGATTGTCGTGTGGTGGGTTGGTCTGCCTTAAAAGATCTAAAACTGAGGTAATTAGTTTATGAGTTTAGATCTAATTGATCATTAATTGGTAATCAGCAAGTTTTCTCTCAAAACTTGTTCCCTTGAACACTGACTATCAGGTCAAATGCATCACAATTTAACTCTTGTGAGGATCATGGCAATTTCACCAATAGGTTATACCTTAGAAATTCCTAGATTCTTAAGGTAATTTGAAAAAGTAAACCAGTATATTTCATAAGCCCTAGCTAATTAATGTAAGTGAACAATGAACTACCACATTTCTTTTATTTTTATTTTTTTAGATTTTTTTTATTTCAGCATATTATGGGGGTACAAATGTTAAGGTTACATACATTGCCCTTGCCCCCCACCCCCCTCCAGCCAGAGCCTCAAGCCTGACCATCCCCCAGACGGTGCACATCACACTCATTATGTATGTAGATACCCATCCCCTCCTCCCCACTCCCGTCTGCCCGACACCGATAAATGTTGTTCCTATATGTCCACTTAGGTGTTGATCAGCTAATACCAATTGGCTGGTGGGTACATGTGGTGCCTGTCCATCCTTTCTTGGGATACTTCACTTAGTAGAATGGGTTTCAGCTCCATCCAGGAAGATACAAGAGGTGCTATATCACCATTGCTTCTTATAGCTGAATAGTACTCTATGGTATACATGTTCCACATTTTATTAATCCACTCGTGTATTGATGGGCACTTGGGTTGTTTCCACAACTTTACGATTGTGAATTGTGCTGCTATAAACATTTGAGTGCAAGTGTCTTTTTTATAGAGTGTCTTTTGTTCTTTTGGGTAGATGCCCAGTAGTGGGATTGCTGGATCAAATGGTAGATCTACTTGCATCACTTTCAGGTATCTCCAT